>LPNX010896395.1:37200-100082 GCA_001517045.1 Pseudotsuga menziesii | reverse complement strand
CAAGGAAGGAAAATCCCAAATCAGTTGACCAACTATTAAATTGAGCACATATATCTATGGACAATCACACAATTTACTTAGCAATTGAAGAATGAAACAATGTAAAAATGGCTTACAACTATAAATTCTTTCATTAATAAAAAAAGTAATTAGATGAATAATTACAAAGTAATACAATGGCTAAATAGCCACATGAGGAAATCTGAATTGATTAGACTCTACTTGACTGTAGGTAACTAAGAATTTTCCTAAATCATTATGGAAGGACTAAATAGTTAACTGACCTTGTATAAACCATTGTCAGAGTTCATCAAATCTCTAAAACACTACTCAAGTGTCTAATTCAGTGTTAATTGAAGATAACTAACTATGGTAGGTGAGAAATGCACCTCTCCTACATGCAGCCATGCAAACCTAGTGCTAACTGAATGTAGAGGACTAGAACTAAATGTAACTGACTCCTAACTCAGCTTGACTAGTCACTACCTAAACTCAATTGATGAAGGTTGGTATCGACACTCCTAGTGGCTCCTAAATTGTAGGGATTGATCTAGAAGGCTCCTAAACTGATGCATGCAAGTGCAATCAGTGGTAGTAGGCCTCAATTAGTGTTCCCCACACTTTAGTAAGTAGAACATGTGCCCCAATTAGGCCAAGTGGACCCAATGGTGTTAGTGACTAAAAATAGACTGGATGGACTCCCAATATAGACATGACCCTTGATTTAGATATATGACCAAATTGCACAAGGGAGGATTAATAATCCTAACACCCCCCCGTGAATGATAGCTTGGACATCATGTGGGCCCCTGTAACTAAGATCATAGATCACCCATTACATCAAGTAAACTAAAGTAACTACTTAATACAAAGAGCTAGGGAAAAACCACATGGGAAAAATCCCCTCCTCTATCTAAGCAAATAGAATCTGGACTCAAGATTAAAAAAATTGGAAATATGTTGTTGCAAACTTCATCTCTCTGATGTAGCAAAGCAGGATGAATGGTGTTTTGTACACAGGTATTTTGGGGCCTGGCATGTAGACTTCTTCTTCTTGTCCCAAAATGTTGATGCAAGGAAGGAGGAATGTAACCTTTTCCTATTTCTGACTAAAGAGGTGTATGATCCATTCTATTCTCCTGAAGGCAGTGTCATTGATCAGACCTTTCCATGTGACATCTTACAGGAAATTTGTTGCATCTCTCTGAAGGAGGTAAGATTGCATGGCATAGTGCAAGCTTCTCTATCTTCTGAATTTCAGATGGATTTCCAGTTATCTTCCTAGCTTCCTAATTGGAAGTAGGGATTGAATCTAAAACTGAATCTGAATGAATCTTAATCTCATGAACTAATACAACTAGTTCTGGAATACTAGTGGAAACTGCAAGAGAAGGAGATGGAATGTTTTTAACTTCCCTTTGAGAGTGCACTGGTTCTGAAAAAATCATGAAGTGTGAGAACTCATATGCCTTGGAGTCATGATTTGAAATGCTCTTTGCTATGATGTTCCCAGTAGAGATACATGTAATCTCCACTGAGTTACGACCAAATATCACTCGCTTTGGAGAGGCAGTATGAGTCATTTGGTATACAGATAACAGGTTTAAAGCTAGGGAGGGAACATAGAGCACATCTTTGAACCTTCTATGTTAAAGATTGATAGAGCCCTTCCCTTTGGTTTGAAATTTAGTGTTATTTCCCAGCTGAATACTAGGACCATCAAAAGACTATAAAAAAGAGAAGGATTCTCTGGATGCAACCATATGACTGGAACCTCCAGAATCAATGAGGAAGACATGTACTGTTGAGCAGCTGGACTTTAGTACATGACCTCTTTCAAAGTAATCTTCAATGTCTTTAGTGTCTTCTATTTGGTTAGCCTTCCTTGTTCCAGCAGGTGCAGAAATGTTATGTTTCTTCAGAAGAAGAGTCATTTCATCAATTTTTCTTCTCATGCAGGAGCTATCTGGATGAAATTCGTTTCCACAGTAGGAACAAAGAGTCTTTATTTTTCCATTCTTAATGCTTCTCTTCGAACCTGAAGGCTCATTTGAATTCTCTTTTTCACATGAGACTCATCTCTTTGCTTCCATTTGTCATTTGCTACCTTACCTCCTCTTGCAACTAGTGGTTTATATTTGGGAGATCGAATGAACCCCATTTGGATAAACTTGTCATTCTCATAAGTGAGATATTGGATGAAAGCATCAAGTGTGGGAATCTTCCCAAAAATCTCCCTTGTTTAGAGAATGAATAAAAATGACCATATTTCTCTCATGCGATAGCATTTGAGCTTCCCTCACGAATGGGAATGAACAAAATGTTTTTGGGGAAACTAGAATTTGGAGTGGGGGGATTCATGTAGCAGTTAGTGAGAAAAAACAACTATAAGTCTGAACCATCATGATTTTTCTCTTGTCTGGAGATCTATTCCCTTTCACGTTTTGGTTTTTCCTTTGTGGATTTGTTCTGTTCATTTTTTCTCTAGTGTGTTAGTTGTTTCCTGAATAGGAATTCCCTAAATCTGATTTTGTGCCTTTGGTTTGAAAGACCGATGACATTTTAATTTCAGCATTTTTGTAGCAATTGGTCTGGCACCGATAATGTTCAAAAATTTGTAAAATTTCTATGTGTGTATGTAATCCCTAGCATCTGCTATGTTTTGATAAATCCGAGGATGAATATCCCCGTGTTTGCATCCATGTTGGCATATGAATTGATTGAAGGAATGGAAATAGAGTCTTGACTTGCTTGATAAACCTAGTGTGTGAAAGAACCTCACAGACCAATCCAGAAAGCTGGTTTTCTTCTTTGCATGCCCTAAATAGTACTGGAAGGGAAGGCATGTCCTGAGGGACTGTGTAGCAGAGAAGGGAATGCTTCCTTGTGTTGGGTGTGTAATTGTTTAGAAATCAGGCTAGATTCGGTGTGGGTGTTCATAGCTCTGGGGTTGATCTCACTAGATTCGTAGTCAGTCTTTCCACCACCTTGACAGCTTGATAAACCCAACTGGAAGGATGGCTTGTATGGTATCCTAATAAACCCATTTGTTGGATTAGTTATGTGTCATGTGAATTTGGCTAAGTGTAAACCATTGCCTGTGTAAGTCTGATAAACCCAACTGTGTTGGCTTGACTGAATTTTAATTATATCCTTGGTTATGGGGGAATCCTCCTAGAGTTCCTTATTCCTTGGGGAAGATCATGCCTAGATCGGGGATGGTAGTGTTGCTGAGAGATTAAAGAGCACACTGGCCTATGGTTGGGATGAATGTTGTAGCGACATAGCCGGTTGCGGGACATGTTCAATTCAAGACAAGTGTTATTGTCTATGTTATTCTTTGCAATTGTATTCCTATATTGTAAATTGCTTGATGGAATGTGATGAACATGTTGTTGTGTTGAATTGATGAACTGTTCCTTTGAATAACTGCAATTATAGGAGTCTATGTATGTTTTCCACTGTTGCATTTTGAACTAAGTTGCAGGGTATCTTGGCCAGATCAACAATGGCTTGAATGATCAGATCGATCGAAGACTTCAGTGAAACAAAAGAGGTTGAATTTCCTGCTAGAAGTCTCCATTTACATAGTCTGCGAGATGTGAGATGCAGAATGTCGGTTCGTAGATCATGGTTTCCACATATTTTCGCTTCCGTAACTTTATTTTCGCAACTTGCGGTATGCAAGATGTAGGATGCAGGATGTGGAATGACGGTTCGCAGATCATGGTCTCCACAATTCCCAACCCTGGAAGTTCAGGTTTCTACACCAGCGATTTTCATGGGATGATTGTCCACCGTTGATCTATTCCCGATGTGGGATGCAAGATGTAGGTTGCAGGAAGTGAGATTGCCATTTTCATAACTTTTGACACCACAACTTGAGCTATCCGCAATGTTGAGTTTTTCGGGTGTAATCTAAACCGTCAATGTGGTTCCAATCTATGGGACCATTTGGGATCATTGATTTGTGTCACGTTTTCTCTACGTCGTCCGATCTCCTCTGAGATCCTTCCCTACAAATCATGGAGCTGATCTTTGGAAGAGATGAGGGAGTTTGATAGTTTTGGTAATGTCAAGAAGTGTTTCATGACCATGCCTTGTGTTTCGATGAATAGTGGAAGTTCTCGATGAAATTTTTAATTTTGCATGATAATGGGGTATGGGTATGTGACAGTGTGGTATTAGAGCTATCGGTTATAGAATTGGGCATAGATAGGCCAAGTGAAAGTAAATAAAATGGTTTTGATTTTGAATCACTGTGTATCTAACAAATGGTGTTGATAACACATTTTGTAGAGGCATAGTACATTTTGGAAAATTGGGTTATTGGCTTAGCCATGAGAACCTATGACAAATATGAGGCACAGGATTCCTACGAGCGTGCGCAAGATGCTATGAGGGAAAATTTCGAAGTTGGAAATGCCGAGACAGATTTTAATGGGAGAATATTGCAAGAGACTTCCACATATTTTGTAGCCAGCATGAGAAGCCTAATGGCAGAGATGCAAAGTTACAAGGAAGATAATGAAATATTGGTTAAGGCTCAGGAGGAGTAGAATCAGTTGAATGCATCCATGTTGCAAAGTTTGACAGATATTTAGATAAATATGAACTCCGAGGACCGAACAAAAAATATAGAAGGGAGTAAGAACACTGATAAAAGAAGAAAGAGATCACCTAGTGAGTCATATGACTCTGAAGGGTCCACTAGAGATTCAAGTTCTTCTTCCTGTGAGAATCAGAAAAAGAGGCGATACCAGAACCACTCACGAGATGAATTTAAGAAGGTAAGGCCTCCTACCTTTAATGGTGAGATAAAGATTGGTCAAGAAGTTGAAGCTTGGCTTCGTGGGATGAGAAAATATTTCCAAGTTCAAGACAATTTTGTGAATATGAAAGCTAGAGTAGCCATTTTCAATTTGACCAGAAGAGAATCGATATGGTGGGAGCATTTCAGGAAACTAAATATGATCAATGAAAGGAAGATTGTGTGGAAGCTGTTCTGGAAGTATTTCAAGGAGAAGTACCTTTCTGATAGGTACTATGATGACAAGATCAAAGAGTTCCATGAGCTGAGATTGGGACAACAGATTATGGAAGAATATGCAAATAAGTTTTTGGAGTTGTTGAGGTAAGTCAGATACATAAAATATGAGAAGGTAAAGATATGATGTTTTATGAGTGGATTGCCTCAGACTTACAAATACCTAATTGAGTTCTATGAACCTAGAACTCTGGAAGAAGAAATAAGAAAAGCTAAGTATTTCTACGAGCAGAGAAAGAACAAACCGAATCACCAGAAAACATGGAAGAACAAGATGAATGAGAAGTCATATCAGAGAAAGAAAGGTTACAAACCTTCTAACTTCAACAATCAATAAAAGCAACAAACACAAGTTGAGAAGAAGCCAGCTAGAGTGATGGGAGAGAATCCAAAAGATCCACAGTAGAACAGAGGACCACTCCAATGTTGAAAATGTGGAGGACCCAACATGCGTAGTTACTATCCACTTGAGAATGAAAGTGCAAGGCTAGCATACAATATTCAAGAGGAATAAACAATGGGACAAGTGGCAAGAGATGTACCTAGAATTTGTGCAACATTGGAAGACAGCCAGGCAAATCACTAGTCAACAGTGGTGGAAGTTGTAGGTAAGATTGTTGAGCAATCTATTTCTATTTTGATTGACCCTGGTTCTACTCACAATTATATTGCTCCTAGAGTAGTGGAGGTTTGTGCTCTTAGGAAGGTAAAGCATAAAAAGTCTTGGTTAGTTCATCTAGCCACTAGAACTAAGAGAAAATTTAATGAAGTGGTGGAGAAATGTCCATTGGTGATGAATGGATCGATCACTTGTGTATATATGAATGTTCTACTGCTTGGTTCCTATGATGTTCTCATTGGAATGGATTGGTTAGAAGCTCACAGAGTGAAGCCTGACTGCTATAATAAGACTTTTGAATGCATGGATGAAGAAGGGAAACTAGTAGTTGTAAGAGGCATTTCAAAGGTAAGCTCTGTGAGGAAGATTTCAGCAATGTAGTTAAAGAAGTTTGGTAGAAAAGGTTGTCAGTTGTATGCAGCCCATATTGAGGAGATGGCAGAGAATGAAACTCCTAGGTTGGAAGACTATCCTATATTGCAAGACTTCAAGGATGTTTTTCCTGATGAGGTTCTAGGAATTCCTCCAAAGAGGGACATAGATTTCACAATTGAACTTGTGCTAGGAGCAACACCAGTGTCAAGGGAACCCTACAGAATGAGTACACCAGAAATGTTAGAGTTGAAGATGCAACTGCAAGAATTGTTGGATAAAAAGTATATTACGATGAGTGTGTCTCCTTGGGGAGCACCAGTTCTGTTTGTAAAGAAAAAAGATGGTGCACTCATATTGTGTATTGATTACAGGCAGCTTAATAAAGTCACGGTGTAGAAAAAATATCCCTTTCCAAGAATTGATGACTTCTTTGATCAAATGAAAGGAGCGAAGGTATTTTCCAAGATTGAATTGAGGTTTGGGTACATGTTAACCCAAAAAATCCCTCACTAATCTCTATGTGACCTACATCACCCAAGGACATCCACGCACAACACTCATTTGACTCCATTTGAGCCCCACACCCTCAAGAAGGCTTAAAAGTATGAAAAAGGGCTTCAAAACCCCTAAAAAGAGCCAAAATAGCTCTCATAGGGGCTAAAGACTCCAAAAAGGGGATAAAACCCCTCAAAGGAGACTAAAACCCCCAAAAGAGCTAAAGATTGGGTGAAAGGGGCTGAAATACCAAAAAAGGGGTCTAAATCCCTAACCAGGGGCTTAGAACCCTAAAAAAGCTATAAATAGAGGGGTGGGGGTCACTCTCAAAGCATTCCTTCCTTGCATATTGTTATGATGCCTGAGTGAGTTCCTTGAGACCATTTTCCTCTCAAGCCATTCACCCTCCCTCTCATCCATCCTCCCATTGAGCCATAGCTCCCCCATTCTCAAGAGAGGTGCTTCTCTAAGCTAGGGCATGGTGGCCCATTTCCACCCATAGAAGGTATAATTTCTATTTTCTGGTTTTTATTAAATTTTTTTCTAACATATATTTGCTTGTAGGTGTATGGCCTAACATGTTCTTACAGGTCTCAATTGTTTGTTTGCAGGTCTTTGGATGTTTCTAATAGTTGTATGCAGGGTCTTGGAGCTTAACCAATAACCTTGTGTGCAGAGGGGTTTCTTCATTTATATTCTGTTTCATTTCTATTCCATTTTTCTTGCACAACCACCAAGAACCCCACCCTTCCATCCTATAGACAAAAGGTAGCCATTCCTTCCCTGTAGTAAGGGATAAATCCCTGCTATAGTACCATGAGGTGAGAATCAAGGACGGAGAATTTCATAAGACAACCTTCAAGACAAGGTATGGGCATTATGAGTTTGTAGTGGTACCATTTGGTTCTCAAATGCACCAACAACATTTATGTGCCTTATGAATAGTGTATTTAGTAGTTATTTGGACAAACTCATTCTTGTTTTCCTTGATGATATTCTTGTTTATTCTAAGAATGAAGAAGACGATGAAGAACATTTGAAACTAACATTGCAATTGCTCAGAGAACATTAGATGTATGCAAAGTTGAGAAAGTGTGACTCCTATAGGGATAGAATTAAGTACTTGGGTCACATTATTTCAGAGGAGGGTATATCTATAGACCCTAAGAAAATTGAATCTATTAAGAATTGGCCTACTCCAAAGAATGTCACAGAGGTAAGATCTTTTATGTGGCTTGTAGGATATTATAGGAGATTCATTGAAGGATTCTCCAATGTTTCACATGCTATCACTTCTTTACAAATGAAGGGGATAAAGTTTCAATCGACCTCAAAGTGTGAAGAAAGTTTCCAGCAGTTGAAGTATCTTCTCACAAGTGCACCGATCTTAAAAGTTGTAGACCTAGAGAAAGTTTTTGTGGTATGTACGGATGCATGTGGTCAAGGACTTGGGGGAGTTCTTATGCAAGACAACCATGTGATATGTTGTGAGTCAAGAAAATTAAAGGAGAACAAAAAGAACTATGCCACTCATGATCTAGAACTTACAACCATAGTACATGCTCTCAAGATGTGGAGACATTACTTGATCAGAAGAAGATTTGAGCTAAGGACAAACCATTGTGGTCTGAAGTATTTGTTTGATCATCCTACTTTGAATGCTAGGAAAGCAAGTTGGTTGGAATTTTTATGTGAGTTTTATTTTGAGATCAAGCACACAAAGGGAATAAAGAACAAGGTAGTTGATGCACTCAGCAGGAAGGTGCAGTAAATGCATGTGGCATCTCTTAGTATTTTTCAATCAGTTTTGAGGCAGCAGATTGCTAATGGTGTTGTTGAAGATGAATTGTATGCACAGGTCAAGGACAAGTTGCAGCAAGAAATCCTTGAAAAGAAGTATGAGGGATATAAATTGGAAGAATATGGACTTATTACCTATAAGAATAGAAATTATATTCCAAATGTAGTGGATTTGAGGAGGGTTGTTATGGATGAGATCCATCAAGCTCCATATTTTGGTCACCCAGGATATCAAAAGATGATTGCTACAGCTAGGAAGCAATAATTTTGGCTAGGAATGAAAAAGGATATGGCTAAATATATTTCAAGGTGCATGAAGTGTAAGTAGGTGAAGGTTGAACATCAACACCCAGCAGGTGAAGGTTGAACATCAACACTCAGCAGGATTGTTGCAACCTTTGCTAGTTCCAGAATGGAAATGGGAAGTTATTTCCATGGATTTCATTACAGGATTTTCAATGACTTGGAGATAACATGATTCCATGATGGTTGTGGTAGACAAGTTGACAAAGAAAACACATTTTATATTGGTTAATTCTATGAACAAGACGGATGACATTGTGAAGATATTCATGAAGGATATTTTCAAACTACATGGATTTCCTAAGGCAATAGTCTTTGACAGAGATGTCAAGTTCACTTCCAAATTTTGGAAGGGGTTATTTGCAAATTTGGGTACAAAGTTGAATTTCAGCATGACCTACCATCCTGAGACCAATGGAGAGATTGAGAGAGTTAACCAAGTACTGGAAGACATGCTTCGCATGTATGTGATGGACAAACCTACCAATGGGAATATTATTTACACCTGGTAGAGTTTGCTTATAACAATGGGCAGTAGGAATTCTTAGGGATGAGTCCATATGAAGCTTTGTATGAAAGGAGGTGCAAGATACCATCAACTTAGAATAATCTAGTGAATAGGGTTGTGCTTGGTCCAGAATTGATCAAGGAGATGGAGCAGGAAGTTGTAAATATCAAGCATAATTTGAAGACAACCCAGGATAGAAAGAAAAGTTATGCAGATAAGCATAGGGTGAATGGAGAGTTCAATGTTGGGGATCATGTTTACCTCAGAGTGAGGGAAAATAAGAGTTCCCTGAATCTTGTAAGTTGTGCCAAGTTGTCACCCAAATACTGTGGGTCGTTTGAAGTTCTTGAAAGAATAGGGCTAGTTGCATATAGACTTGCATTGCCTGCTAGCACTAGAGCTCATAATGTTTTCATGTTTCTTTTCTTAAGAAGTATGTACATGATCCTAACCATGTAATAAATTGGGATGTGATTCAGGTGGAACCAGAGGGAGAGTTCCAAATAGAGCCTATGCACATCCTCAATAGGAAGGTCACAATGCTTTTGAACTGAGCAATACGATAGGTGAAGGTGAAATGGAAGAACTACGGTTCTGAAGAAGCTACATGGGAGCTAGAGGATTCCATGTGACTGGCACATCTATTTTTGTTCGAATCTGTAAATTGTTGAGGGCAGTACCAACAAGCATTTTTGTTCAATGTTGTAGAGTACTGAGGATAGTGTTGTCAAAGGGGGAGGGGAATGTAATACCCCAGTTTTGACCCCATTGCATTTAAATAAATGATGTAAAAAATCATGGTGTGGATCTAGTAAAAAGACCCACCATCGATTTAGTATTTATGTTTCGGCAATTAAGGTGTGGTCGATGGTATTTTTCTTTATGCTGGATAAACATTAACAGATGAACATTATGTTAAAACTGCAATTTGAATTAAAACAAAAAACCGGCTATGTCAACGCAACAAAATGAGATGGGGGCATGATTTTTCCTAAGGATGAGGGAGTGGGAAATTGGAAGAGTGGGGAAATTAGAATTGAGTGTATCCCCACTTTGGGAAATACATTTTTTGAATTTCTTGGGCAAGAGAGCACCAAAAATGAACACCTTTCCCTCATGCGGTAATATTTTAGCTTCCCTCATGAATGAGAATGAACAAAACGTTTTGGGGGGAACTTGAAATGAGAGGGGATTCATACAGCATTCGATGAGAAAAAAATACTCTGAGTGTGAACCATCACGATTTTTCTCCTTTCTAGAGATTTGTTCCCTTTCATGTTTCGGTTTCTCCTATGTCGATTTGTTGTGTTCACATTTTCTCCAATGTGTTAGTTGTTTCCTAAACAAGAATTTCCTGAATCTGATTTTGTGCCTTTGTTTTGAAATACCAACAACGTTTTCGTTTCGACATTTTTGCAACAATCGGTTTGGCACCAGCAATGTTCATAAATTTGTAAATTTCTATGTGTGTATTTAATCCCTGACATCTGCTACATTTTGATAAATCCCAACACAAATATCCTTGTGTGTGCATCCATGTTGCCATACAAATTGATTGAAGGGATGGAAATAGAGTCTTGACTTGCTTGATAAACCTGGTTTGTGAAAGAACCTCACAGACCAATCTAGAAGGTTGTTTTTCTTCTTTGCATGCCCTGAATAGAATTGGAAGGGAAGGCATGGCCTAAGGGAATGTGTAGCATAGAAGGGAAGGATTCCTTCTTTTGGGTGTGTAATTGTTTAGAAATCGGGATAGATCTGGTGTGGGTGTTCATAGCTCTGGGGTTGAGCTCATTAGCTTAGCATTCAGTCTTTCCAACTCCCTGATAGCTTGATAATCCCAAATGGAAGGATGGCTTGGATGGTAGCCTGATAAACCCATCTGTTGGCTTGGCTATGTCTCATGTGAATTTGGCTAAGTGTAAACCACTGCCTATGTAAATCTGATAAACCCAACTGTGCTGGCTTGAATAAATTTTAATTGTATCCTTGGCTATGGGGGAAGCATGTTAGTGTCCCTTATTCCTTTGGGAAGATCATGCCCAGCTCAAGGGTGGCAGTGTTACTAAGAAATTAAAGAGCACACTGTCCTATGGTTGGGAGGAACATTGCAACGACATAGCTGGTTGCGGGACAAGTTCTATTCAAGATAAGTGTTCTTGTATATGTTATTCTTTGCAGTTGTATTCTAATATTCTAAATTTATTGATGGAATGCGATGAACATGTTGTTGTGTTGAATTGATGCACTGTTCCTTTGAATAACTGCAATTATAGGCATCTATGTATGTTTTCCACCAATTCATTTCAAACTAAGTTGCAGGGTAGCTTGGCCAAATTGGTAATGGACTGAATGATCAGATCAATCCAAGACTTCAATGAAAAAAAAAGTTAAATTTCTTGCTAGAAATATCCATTTATGTAGTCTACAGGATGCGGGATGTAGAATGACGGTTCACAGATCGTGATTGCCACAAATTTTCCCTTCCACAACTTGTTGGATGTAGGATGTGGGATGCGAAATGATGGTTTGTAGATCGTGGTCTTCGCAATTCTTCCTTTCTGCAACTTGCAGGATGCGAGATTGCAGTGTCGCGATTTCCACAATTCCCAAACCCGCAAGTTCAGGTTTATGCACCATCGATCTTCATGGGATGATTGTCCGCTGTTGATCTGTTCCCGATGCGGGATGCAGGATGCGGGTTGCAAGAAATGAGATTACCATTTTCATAACTTCTGATCCCACAACTTGGGCTATCTGCAACGTTGATTTTTGTGGGTGGAATCTGAACCATCGATGTGGTTCCAGTCTTGGGGACCATTTGGGATCATTGATTTATGTTGCATTTTCTCTCTGTTGTCCGATCTCCTCTGATATCCTTCCTTGCAGATCATCGAGATGATCTGTGGAAGATAGGATGGAGCTTGACAGTTTTGGAAATGTCGAGAAGTGGTTCGTGACCATGCCCTGTGTTTCAATGAAAAGTGGAAGTTCTCGATGAAATTTTTAATTTTGTATGATAATAATGGGGTATGGGTACATGATAGACAACATCTTGTTTTCTATGTCAAATAACTAAATCAACAGTTACCTCCAATACATATATATATATTTTTTAACTTAGCAGTTGGTTTTTGTTTTTCCATACAATAAATTTTTAAATAAGCAATAACATAGATACATTCTGCAAACTTAAGACACTTATGATACTACAGATTTCATATAAATTCAATTACACAAGTTAGAGTAGAGAAACCCATAAGGAGACATAAGTTAAGCTCATGATTTAATTACTTGTCTATGTTCAAATTACATATGTATCACAAGGGAAAGATCATATGCAAACTATTTTGACCTTACACGACTCATGGATTGGATTAGACATAAGTTAATTTATACAATATATAAATATAAAATTCCAAAAAGTCCTATTTACTATTCAATTTAAACTTAATTATTGAAGTAGGGAATATTATATTATATATATTTATGAGGTTATGATTCAATAATTGGGATGGACCAGTAGAGCTCCACTATGAAAATACCTCATGTTTGAGATCCAAGCCTAGAATGTAGAGTCCTCATATGCTTTACCCAAGTAATTATGCAATACAATCTCAAATGAAAAATATGTTAATGATCCATAAAACATGTTAAAATGAGGCAATGTTATGATTATGAAATATAATATATTTCACTAATGCATTAAATATGTCAAAATTATCTAATGTTGTATTTGTAAGGATTTTTCAACTTATTATTTATTGATTGTTTTATATTAAAATTTTATAGTTTTAGTATTAATTATTAATGTTGAATTCTAATTGTACATATGTTACTAAGAGGTAATTAATCAATCTCTTGATACAGATGAAATCTTATGTGATTCTAAAATGTTACACATCCTTCAGGAATGTTTGTGATGAAGTAGCGATAAAATCACACCCTACTATGTATATATAATATGTTTAGGAGTCAATAGACCCTTTTCCAAGCAATGAAAGCACGATGTTGTTACTTCCTTCAGTTGGGTTCAAGTCCTTCTCGTGGCATGATTCCCCTCAAAATTGGATCGCTTTTGCTTTCTCTTATGCATTCTATTGCATAGATGTTGGAACCAAATTCACCACCATGTATCAACTTACCTTGGATGAGGTTACAATCTAGGTTGGCATTGCTATTAGTAAGAAAGTTTAAAATTCGTAATGCATGATGACACTTTACTTCTTCAAAATATTTTATCAAATGAAATATTATCATAATTATTTGAGACAAAGGACCATCAATTGGTGCATCCTTGGAGACAAGGTGTCTAATAACAATCATAGAATCCCCAATTATGGGCAATTTATTTCTATTTCTCTTGAAGGCTAGCATGGGGACTTGCCAAAGAACAAGGGATTATGCTTGAGTGTTTGTGTTTTCTCCCAATCCTCAAGAATACTTATTATTTTGGAGTGATTCAAGGTAAAAAATAACCATTCACCCCCATCATCTGTAATTTCCAAATTCAAAAATTCCGAACAAAGGTAGAATTTTGGAAAAATTGTCTTGACTAGTTTTGACTTTGGGGGGGTTCGAATGGCTAAAGAGGGTCTCAAATTTGATAGGAAATAATGTGGGGATTCTAAGGAATATTAAATTGAATATTTTATAATTTTATGATAGGTCATATAAATTTGCAACTCTATTAGGGCATGATGGAAAATGGGAAAAATTACTAGCAATTTATGATGCAATTCCCCTTAGGGTGTGGGCAGAAATGACTCTCCAAATCCTATGCAACCTGTTATAGCTAGATTTTTTTTCCTATTTTTAGATTGCATGCTTTATTTTCAAAATATGGTATTTCTTATTTCTTTTAATATTTTGAGGTTGGGTTTTGAGGTATTTCAATAGTGAGCATATTTTTATTTTTTGATTTTATAGTTTTCCTTTTAAATTTACTTTACTTAGTTGTTTTCATAGTTTTAATGGGCTTATTAGTTGTATGTATTTCTGAAAGGTTGGAAAGAGATATCATAAGGTTTAATAAAAGTTTGATTACACAATTTAACCCTTTTTTTTAATCCTTTTGTCAAAAAACATTAATCAAAGATTCCTGTAGCACAAAGGCAGAAATCATGAACTAGAGCGCTACAAGAAAGTCGTCGCCTTTAAAAAAATTGTAAGCTTTGTCATGAGTTTTCAAAATTGAAAATGATGGAAGTTTTCACATATATAAAAGGATAATGATACCTGTATAAGCCTTACTAATCATTTTGACAAGTGTTCAAGTTCAGACAAGGATGATTCAGGCAGGTTGCAGCTGTCCAGAATTTGGAAAATGGAGATTCTTTAAATAGTAATGACAGTGCACGATGGGAGTAATTTGAAATTAGTTATGAATTACTTGGATGTATGAGAGCCTACAGAGATCGTGTTGATACCTGACAGTCCATGGCTAGAAGATATGGTGAGGAATGCAATTACAGGTTTAGGGTTTGCAAAGTTAGTGACTGACGCAGTCGTGGTAGTTGAGGACATAGCTACGAAGGTTACTGGACACCTGGGAAGACAACATAGTGTATTTTCAGTAGTTGAAGTCATTATTAGGACATGTATGCAACTGATTTTTGACATCATTCACAAATTCATGTTTGCATTAACAAAAGATTAGTTCATCGATGTTGATTGAAAAAACTGCAAGCTTGGGAACCCGATTTAGCTCAATTATTAGTTCATTTTGTCAATGGAATGTTTTCACATACTTATCAATTGTTTTGAAAAAAATTGATATCTAGGGTTCTAAATTTTCTCAGCGTCTTGTTTATTGATGAAGTAACATACTTTCAAAATATTTTTAACTATTTTATGAAGGAAAAACAGTTAAGGTTCAATATAGAAAATCAAGAGAAGTGGCGGGACAAATAGGGCTGAGCCTTTAGACATGACATGGGATAAAACCGTCCCTGAAAGTGAAAAATTATTCCAAGAGGCGGGATGGTTTTAATATTTTGAAAAAATTGATGGTTATCATTCAGAGGTTTCATATGGATTCACTCAATAATTAGAGAAAGACACAATCTTGTTTAATACCTTGAAAAATGAATTAAGTATAGAGTTAATAGCAGAAGCTATAGGCATTGCTGATGAGGGTGATTTTTGGTTCAACAAAGTGCCTTTTGCTTTTAATTCAGAGAATTTCTTGTTGCCTAATGTTGTAGGAGATTGGGGCAAGGGGGTACATATACATAATTTTAAACCTGAATGGAGGGAGCCAATCAAGATTTTGCAAAGTTATATAACCTGTGAGGGAAGATACGCCTCTGTTTTTAAATACCACATCAGGTTTCTATAGCACTTAAGTTAGGAGTCAAAGATGAATCTCCCCTTTTTCTTCCTTAAAAGTTTGTAGAAGATGTCAAGCAGAGTATTGGAGCATCATGATCACACTAAATAGTCCATTTTCCATCATGGATTAATAAAATTGATTATCAGTATTGTGCTCTAGAAGAAAGGAAAGACTTGGGATTACTTTTTGTTCTGGTCAGGGTTTCAAAGTGAAAAGGAAGACTAATAAAAAAGGAGATAGGTGAACAAATCACACAACCTTGTTAAAAAATTGAAGAAAGAAGTCATTATTGAAGTAGAAGAAGAGACTACTCAAGTGGAGTCTTTGAAAAATAAAATTGAAAAGCATGTAGGTGGATAGAAAAAGAATATTGGTGAAGATGATCAGTTGAAATTTCAAATGCAAAATTTAGAAGATGTAGTAGAAATCAATGAAGATGACATAGAAAATACCTTTGATGAAGATACAAACTAGGAATAAGGTAAATGTGTTTTAGAACAAGAACAGACTCCTATAGATGTACATGAAGAAATAAGGGAAATCCCAATGCTTGATAAATTGAGGGTTGATAATACACAAAGCTCAAAATAAGGGTTTGAAGAAAAGCTAGTCATGAAAGGAGTGAAATGAGAATTTGTTTAGCTAGCAGCTATAAAACATCAAGTTAAATTTCTGAGTATGTTGGGAGAAGTAGGAGTAGGTTGGAGACCTAAAACCAGACCTAAGAACAAGTTGAGGTTAAACATGAAAAAAAAATTAAATCCCAAGCTAGTTCAAGAGAAAATTACAATATTAGAGGATTCCTCTTCTCAAGAGGATATCGAAGAGGATGAAAGCCTAAATGCTAAAAATGTCAATATTAAGAAACACGATTCTTTGATGGTTGATTAATCTCCAGTTAAGAAATAAAGTTTTAGAGCAGTTAGAAGATATTGGAAAAAACGAAAGTCTTAGCCCTCAGGAAGTTTATACTAGGAAACATCATTCAGTAATGTTAGAATCATGTACAGATAAGGGGAATATTGCAAAGCCATCAATCCAGTGCAATTTTCCGGGTGTTAAATCTCCATATGTTCCTGTAGTGACAGAGTTTTTCAAGAATGAAGAGGATGATGAGGAAATGTTTAAGAGGTTGAATATCCCTTGGTTATCAAAAGGAACTTCTTCATTCCAATAAGGGAAGTATATATATTCTAAGAATGAAAATATTCGGAAAAGTGTCAAGTAGTAAAAGCACCAAATATACTTTCTGCATGAAACAAATGAAGGATTAGTAATGGAAAAATGAATATTAAGAGAAGATCTTGAGGATATTAACAGGCATTATCAAGAATTGATTGTGGTTTTGAAGGAACCATTGAAGAGGAAAAGGCAGACACAAAACTTATGTGCAGAACTGAAGCAGACTATCCAAGAAGTAACTCAACAAAATCAAGAATTATCAAAGAGAGTTGAAGACCTAGAGGCTGAGTAGCAAAGAAATAGGAGAAAAACTCAAGCTTTAGAGGGAATATAAATTTTGGTAGAAGTTGCCAAAGATCTTTAAAAGGCTATTGATGACAAGTGTCTTTTAGTTAACTTTTGTAAAGATATTAGTTTGTTTTGGAAAACTTTTACCTTACTAGTGTTTCGATAGTCTAACCTACAATGTAGTTATTTAGTTAGATAACTATTTTTTGGAAGTAATCAAGATAAAAGCAAGAAGTTAGAATGAGTAGAGGTTTGAATTTTTGTACAAGGGGAGGCTAACAAGCTACTGTGTATTGAGCTAAGTTTAGAAACTCTTATGTATTTTTGATGACCGATTATGATATATATGCAAACTATAAGCCCATATTATTCTATTTGATGGTTTCATTTTTTATTGGTGTAGTCACTCAGTTGACGAATTCATTTCTTGTTTGAGGTTATTATTCATGGAATACTTGTGAACTATGGCTGAATATTAGTATTGGGCTTATTTTGTTTCTTGTTTATATTTCATATATAATGCATCTCAGTCCTTCACTATTACATGATTTAGTGATTGTCTTAGCATGATGAGATTTTACCCTCTTGTTAACAAATTGTAAAACCAAAACCCTAAAAACCTATTTTACTTAGTTTTATTTTATGAGACTGTGTTGTCTTGTTCTTTACTAGTCTGAAAACAATTTATGGCACTAACATCTTTGGCGCCATTGCTGGGGATGAAGTTGAAGCATACCTTCCCTGGGTTATTCATCATTCAACTGGTTTTGAGAGGTGGACAAAACTAGCAAATCATTAAGACTACATTTCACCAAACAATATCCACAGTGGCTACTAAGGGAATTAGGACAAGAGGTAGACCAAATTCACCATTACACTTTGGTGTCTCAGACCCAGAACAAATTTTGAAAGAATCCAGGAAAATTAAGAAGTCACAATCATCCCCTATTTTATGTAGCCCTGATCAAATTGACCTATTGTCACCCTTTTTACTTGCAAAGGAAGAAAAACAAGATTCATCATGGTTAACACCTACAATACCTGTTAGTAGTTTTCATATATTTATTGATCCTCAGTCCTTCAAAAAGGCAAAAACTGAATCTCCTGGAAAAATTCCTTTGCTCCATTTCAAAGTCAGTAAGATCCCTTTTCATCCAAGTACCAGTCTAGTAAATAAGTCATTACCTACATCAAACCCTAGTAACATAACAATGGCAACTCAACAACCTCTATTAGATATGATGAATAGGATGGTGGAAGCTAGGTATGCTCCTTTAGTTCTTTCTCAACCCTTAAATGCTCTCCTTGGGGGTATTATCAGAAATATTTACCAAGATTCAATGGGCAGGGTGAGACAACAACAAAGGAGCACTGGGATGCATTTCTCAAATATGCAGATAACCAAAATATTGAGGCAAAGGATGTGTGGATGAGAATGTTTGTACAGAGTTTGGATGGAGAGGTTAGAATGTGGTTTAGGGAACTACCAGCAAATTCAATTACTTTGATCGAGGAACATCAGGATTTCTTCATAAGGAAGTGGGGTGATACCAAAGACCATACATACTATATCACAGAGTTTGGAGCCCTAAGAAGGAAGAAAGATGAAACCATAGATCACTTTTCTAAGAGATTTAATAAAATGTATAGTAGAATTCCTGGAAGAATCAAGCCTTCAGAAACTTCAATGAAAATCACCTATGCCAATGCTTTGACCATGAGTTTTCCTTACACTTGAGAGAAAGAAGATCTGTTAGTTTATTGAATATGAAAGAAGCATAATTAGAGGTAGAATCCAATATTCTTGCCTCTAATAGACTGAAGGTGAATTCAACTCAGCAAGTTTATGATGGAAAAGGTAAAAAGGAGGTTGCTCCAGTAGTTTCAACATCACAATCTACTGATAGTAAAATTGATGAGATGGAAAAATTAGTAAAAATCCTAATAGAAAAATCAAACAAATTAGAATTAGAGAAGAATTTCAATAGGCCTGCTCAAGAAGGAGACATAAATCCTAATAACCCTAACCAGTTTAGAAGACAGTTTGCACCTCATTTTATTCCTAGAGAGAGAAGGAATAATGATATACAAAGAGAAAGGAGAGAAGATGAAGATCAAAAGGTGCCACCCCCACTTCAAAACATTGTCATTGATGAAGGAGAAATAGAGGAGGATGAGACGTTTGAAGATAAAAATCAAGACATAAATTATTTTGGAGAGCTGTTGACTCAAGGTTTTGTGACTGAGGAAGATTTTTTAAATTCTGAATATTATGATGCAATTTTTTTTTTTAGACAGAAGATGATTTAAATCTTGAAGTAACAACTGATATATATCAGTCTGAGCCTAAGAAAACACTAAATTTGAGGACAGGACCAAAACAGGTGGCTCAAAATCCTAGAAAAAAGGCAATTCTTTCTCCTAAACAATAATCTAGTCCAGCATTAGAAAAAAGACAAAATCAGGATAATCCAAAGAAGGTTATTGAGGTTGAAGAAGTGAATAAGAACCTGCATAATTTTAACTTTGAAAATGAATTGTGCAAAATTAAAATCCCAATTCCTTTTACTGAATTGATTAAAAATCCCTGTTATAAGAATTGAGTTTTAAAAATGATGGGTTCTGTTACGTCATGAACTAGTTTTCTTCAATTTTATATTTTGATTGTGATTTTATTTTGAGTTTTCTCATTTGCTTAAATTTCTCATTTGCTTTCTTTAAAAAATTTATTTGGTTTTAAAGGAAATTTTGAATTTTTCTTTAGATTTTTTATTATGGTTTGTCCCCTCAGGTTTTGAAGGGTTTTAAAGGCCATTATGTTGAATAATGGGTTCACAAATGACATCCTGATCATAGTTTATCACTTAAAGCTCAATCAAAATGGAAAAAATGACTAAATAGTGCCAAAATTGAATTCAAATTATTCTTGTAGCGCAACTGCCAAAAGTGTACACAACGGCGCTACAAGAATATCGCCCGCGCCGAAATCACCGATTTTTTAGAAAATTTCTCCCACGATTTTGGTTTTTAGATGACTAATCACATGCCTAAAGAGTTTTGATACGCTTTTCTTCAGTAATGATCATGCAAATAGGTGCATTTTACAGAACGAAGGAGATCGTGGCAAATCATTAGTTAGAGTTGGGTGAATTGTGACAGGTAGACAAACGATCCTAGATTGAAGTGAAAGGAGTTCTCCATACATGCATTACAAAACTAAAGACTAAGTGGAGTGAGGACATTTTCTTGAAATCCAAAAGCTACAGTTACATAGGAGATTTAGGGCTTTCACAGTTATAGAGAAGATTTAGGGCTTTCGTGTTGCGGCAGATGGAGGCAAATTGGAGATCCGAAGACACTTGTATAGTTAAATTTGACAATCAAATAGCTCAAGGGCTGATTTTAAACATCTGCAGTGAGACAAGAATAAGGTATTCCGTGTTAACTTGATAGTGGCAGCTAAATTGGGGGTTTCTTTTTTAAATCTTGTTATGATAAAATTGATTGGGGAAAGTTGTAATTTATGTTGTTAACAAACTCCCTACGATCAGATATTAGTATAAAAGGGTTTTGGAATGCTTTGGAAAGTGATAAGTCGAAAATAGCAGTTTCATTGAATAATTACCCTGTCAAGACTTGAAAATGTGGTAAGGTGAAGCTCTGTTCAATTTGTGGAGACTAGGGTTTCATAGATTTACTGGTTACTTGTAACCAATGCAATAAGTGAGCTGAGCATGTCAAGTGCATG
Source organism: Pseudotsuga menziesii (assembly GCA_001517045.1). NCBI lineage: Eukaryota > Viridiplantae > Streptophyta > Pinopsida > Pinales > Pinaceae > Pseudotsuga > Pseudotsuga menziesii. The sequence continues at coordinate 79,383 of LPNX010896395.1, read as the reverse complement.
AACACCTAGTTTGATTAGGTGCTAGAAAGCTGACTGGTTTTGGTGCTAAATACAAGTTGGAGCAGAAAACAAACAGACATAAGATTGCTCTCATATCATTATAACACACAGATGTTGTCATACATTCTAGAGATGGTCTAGCATCTAAATGAACAGCTTGGATAATAGTTAGTTTCGGCAGTAGTTATATTGAAGAGTTTTTGGCACTCTGTTGAGCTAATTATCTAATATCAATTAAAAAATTTCCCTTCATCGAAAACAGAAGCTGACTGTTAAAAAAAAAATTAAGAAAAAATAGTCAAGGAGAATCAAACAAAGCTGACTGTTAAAAATTCAGAAGCTTGAGAAGAAAAAAGAGCTGTTAGGTCATCAATAGGTCCCTAAAAGTATAGAGAATTCAGTCATTGAAAGAATATGGGAAAAAGTGGCAAAACTAAAAGGGCTGAGCCCATCGAGTTGAATTGGATTGATCAATTTCCAGGTTGTGCAGAGCTATTCCAGAATGCTGGATGGTTGGATTTCTTCAAGAGAATTGATGGCTATAACACTGAGGTCTCTTATAAGTTTGCCCAATGCTATAACTAGGACATGGTTATATTTGATACTCTAAAGTTTAAGTTGACTGTGGAGCTAGTTGCTGAAGCTACAGGAGTCAAAAATGAAGGTGAAATGTGGTTCAAAAAGTTGTCGTTTTCCTTTAATGCCCAAAGATACCTTTTACCTGGCATTACTCCAGACTGGAGCAAAGGAATACTAATCCATAATTTTAGAGATGAGTGGGTGGAGCCCATTAAAGTACTACAAAGTTATATCACTTGTGAGGGGAGATATACCTATGTCTTCAACTATCATTCTAGGTTATTACAGCATCTGGTTGGTGAATCTAGAATGAGTCTTCCTTTCTTTTTGTTTAAAAGTTTGCAGAAGATGTCAAGTAGAGTTAAGGGGCATCAGGATCATACTACACAGTGTATTTTCCATCATGGTTTGATCAAATTGATTATCAGTGCTACTCTACAAAGAGAAGGGAAGACCTGGGATTATTTTCTTTTTTGTTATGTTTTTCAAATTAAGCATGAAGAGCAGCAAACCAAAAAACATGTAGACAAAGGGAAAACCCTAATGAGGAAACTAGGTCAAAAAATCAAGTCTGAAGTTAAACTTGAAGAAGTGCCAGAGCCCTCAAATTTAGACTATGAACATCAGGAGTCTTCAGCTGATAATAAAGAGAAAAGTTCACTGTTTACAAAAAAGGAAGATCAGCCTGTGAAATATATGACACCAGCAGAAACTTGCAGTGAGGAGAAAATTGTTGTCACAGAGAAGATTGTTGTAAAGGAAGAAAACATCCAGGCCCAGCAAAGGAGCCCCATCACTATCTTATCTGAGGATGAGGGATATCTGTTGGAGGAAGATGAATTCACTGTCAAAACTGAAGCTAGGGTTAACAAATACAGAGAATGCAGCAGTCAAGAAGATAAAACAAAGAGGTTAAAGAAAAAGAAGACCAAAGTTGTAGCTATGGAGTTTGCCACAATTAAACATCAAGGTAAATGTTTGAAGATGATGGGAGAGCTTGCTTCAACATGGATACCAAAAACCAGGCCAAGAAACAAGTTAAGGCTGAGTATGAAAAAGCTGTTGAACCCTAGGTTAAATTCAAAAGAGGTTACTATACTGGATGATGATTCTTCAGATGAAAAACCAAAAATTGAGAAAGAAGCAGTTCTAAAAAATCCAGTTTCTCATGATACAAAAGGGAAAAAGCCATTGAAGGCAACAAAAGAGATTAGTCTCACCGAGACTAAGCTATCTGCAGTATTTTTAGAATTAAGAAGTGAACTGTTGAAACAACAATAGGAAAAGGAAATTGAAGTTTCTTATGCTAAAAGCCAGCAGTTGATAGAGGAAACTATACCTAAGGAAGCAGCTAATCAGGAAAACCCTATTCTTCATGGTGTGTCTTCAGACCTATTGTCAGATGATGAAGACATTTTCAGAAAGATAGATATTCCATGGCTACCCAGTGAGATACAGGATACCACAACAAGGAAGGCTTTTGACTCAGACATGAAGAACCTACAAAGAACCATCAAACAATACAGACACCAAATGGATTACATGCAGGAAACTAATGATGGTCTGATCGTAGCAAAAAGAAGACTTAGGGAGGATTTACAAGAAGTAAATGATCATTATCGAGAGCTAATAGCAATTTCTAAGGAGGCCCCGAAGAGAAAGAGAAGCACAGATTTACAATGTGCAGAACTGAAGCAGACTGTCAGAGGCTTGTAGCAGCAGAATGAAGAACTTACAAGAAGGTTAGTAGGTATGGAAGCTGAGCAGAAGAGAGCCAGGAAGAAAGCCCAAGATTTGGATGGAATAGCCTTACTAGTTGAAGCTTCCAAAGACCTTTGAGTTTGGTAGTTAGTCAGTTACTTGTTATGTCTTTTGATAAACACTTTAGTTAGTCAGTTATTAGTTATGCTTTTGAAGAAATATTTTATTTTTTGTAAATATAATTTCACTTTATCCCATCGATGAGTTGGCTGAAGACAGTTAGGGTTTAGACCCTAACTGATTTTTTGAGAAGTAGTATTTAGATAGATGAGAAAGAGAACAAATGGTTCGATTTTTGGAGGACTTCAGGAGGTCTTTTGGACTTATTGATAAGCTAAGTACATAACTCTCATATGTATTTGATGATAGAATTATGAAATATATGATCCTTTACACCCTTCAGTATATGTTTTGGCTTCATTTTTTACTTGTTTAGTTACATGACTGATAAATTCATTGCTAGTTTATGGTTTATATGTTGGTAGTGCTTGTCTTTTGTGAATGAACTTCATTATCATGTTATGTTGGATTCTGGTAATTATATTATGCATCTCTCTCTTTCTTTGCTTATGATTCAGTTCCTATTTGGCTCATGAGTGTATTCCCTGTTTGTCACCAAACTTTACAACTAGAAAAACCATTCAAAAACCCTAAAACCTAGTTTTCTTTGATTGAATATTTGAGATTGTGTTCGCTTGTTTCTTTGTGTCCTGGAAACAATTTCTGGCACAAACAGGTTCAGCAGCCAGTCAAGTACCCTTAGACATAGTAAATTTATAGGAAGAGAATCCTAAATTTTTTATTGGATCTACTTTAGCAGAGAAAACTGAAAGTGACACAAGTTCATATCCACCTTTTTATATCACATTAACCATTCATGATTAGATGATTCACAATTGTCTTTTGGATTTAGGTGCATCTCACAATTTAATGCCAAAATCAGTTATGGAAGCTTTGGGGTTAAGCATAACAAAACCTTATCATCACTTGTATGCTTTTGATTCTAGAGCTATCAAGTGTTTGGGAGTAATAAAGAACATGGTGGTTAACTTAACAAAGCTACCAATGAAGAGTGTTATTATTGATGTATTAGTGGTAGATATCACACCTAAATTTGGAATGCTTCTTTCTAGGTCTTGGGCTAAGAAAGTAGGGGGTACTTTACAGATGGATTTGTCTTATGCAGCAATTCCTGTTTTTAGGGGTGAGAATAGGAGGTTGTATAGAGATTTACAGTTTTCTTACATTGTTACTGATGACAGGAATCCAACAAATCATCCATTATATGCTGTTTAAAAGGATTTAGTGACTTGCATGTTGCACTTTAGTGATGATAATAATACTGCTAGTATATTACAGGTTAAGAAAGAAAAACCAGTCAAATGTACTAGGGAACAAAATGATGAACTTTGGAAGATGTATTTTGATGGATCATCATCTAAAGAAGGTGTTGGAGCAGGAGTTGTTCGGATATCTCCTGGTGGTGAAGTGGTAAGTTTGATGTATAAGTTTGAATTTGTTACTACAAATAATAGAGCAGAGTATGAGGCTCTGTTATTGGGTTTGAGAGATGGAAATGATATGGGTATTCAACAAATTTCTATTTATGGCAACTCCGAGTTGGTTGTTCAGCAGGTAAGGAACAAGTATCAAGTAAAGAAATATTTGTTGAAAGTGTACAGGCATGAATTTTGGGACATGATAGATAATTTCTTTGTGGCATTCAATATTTCCTATATTCCTAGAGATCATAACCAAATTGCTGATTCACTTGCTCTAGAAGCTACACATTTCAAGATTCCTAAACAAATCAGCTGAAATATCCTATAGAAGTCAAGTAAAGACCTTCAGTTCCTAATAATATCAAGCAATGAAGAGTTTTTGAGGATGATCTAGAGATTAAAATGTTTTTAGATCTAAGTGGTGAGTTCTCTAATTCTTTAATTCATCAAGAGCAGGATGATGGGATTGAATATACTGAGGGATTTGTAGAAAATGAAATTGTTGGTCATAAAATAATTGAGCTGAAAAGTAATTTTATTCCCAAGGGTTTGGTACCCCTAGAGAGGATTTTTTCAAAGGATGATACCCCATTGAAACCAGCTATGTAGTATTTAGAGGAGAATGTAATGGATTGTAACATTGGAACAAAGGAGCATCCCACGATAGTGAAGAACTCAAAGGAACTTTCAGCAGAGTAGAGAAATAGGTACATCAAGATGTTAAAATAATATGTTGATATTTTTTCTTGGTCATATGAGGATTTGAAAACTTATGACACTAGTATTATTCAGCATAAATGACCTTTGAAGCCTAATATCAAACCATTCAGACATAAATTAAGAAGAATCAATACTGCATTATTTCCTATCATAGAAAAGGAGGTTAAAAAATTAATGGATGCTAAAATCATTGTTCCTCTTCGATATTCATCATGGGTAGCAAACCTAGTTCCTGTTAGAAAAAAGAATGGAGAAATAAGATTGTGTGTTGACTTTCGTAGTCTGAATAGGTCTTGACTAAAAGACAACTATCCTTTACCAAAAATTGAGCAAATCTTGCAAAAGGTGGTGGGTGCTCAAAGGATTTCAATGGTGGATGGTTTTTCAGGGTATAACCAAATTGCAATGCACCTTGATGACAGAGAGAAGACAACCTTCCATACCCCTGGGGGTACTTTGATGTATGAAAAAATGCCATTTGGATTAATGAATGTTGGAGATACCTTCCAAAGAGCTATGGACATAGCCTTTGTTGGAGAGAAGGATAAGTTTATGGTGATCTATTTGGATGACATTACAATTTTTTCACAGTGTGATGAAGAGCACTAAAGAACCTAAAACAAAATTTCTTGAAATGCAAAAAATATGGACTATCTCTTAATCCAAAAAAGTCCCATTTTGCTGTGCAGGAGGGTAAGTTGTCAAGAAATTTAGTTTTAGCTGATGGAATAAGGATCGATCCAGAAAGGGTAAAAGCTATTTTGAAGATCAGTTTACCTAGGAGTAAGAAGATTGTGCAATATTTTATTTGGAAAATAATTTTTCTATGTTGGTTTATAACCAATTTTGCTGAAACTATAAAAAAAATAACAACTATGTTGAAGAAAGATCAGGAAGTAAAATGGATAGTAGAGGCTAGGAATTCATTTGAGAAAATAAAGATGGCTCTTACAGAAGCACTGGTGCTAGTGAGTCCGGAAAATGGATTGGTAAGATAATGGAGTATGATGTGGACATCAAGCCTACTAAACTAGTGAAGGGACAAGGTTTAGCCAAATTGTTAGCTGATTCAAATTGTCAATTTTAGGCCTTCATTTGATGGCAGAACAACCTATACAGGAAGAATTGCAAGCTAAGCAAGAGAAGGAAAATATTATTGAGCAGTATGCAGAATATACATGGTATGCAAACATGGTACATTTCCTATTGTATTTACAATGTCCTGAACATCTAGATAAAAAGGCTACTAGGCCACTATTGTTAAAATATACTAAATATTGTTTGATAGAACATCAATTGTTTTGGAAGGATCCAGGAGGTATTTTGCTTAGATGTTTAGACAAGCCAGAGATTGGGGAGGTAATATCAGAATCACATGAAGGTGCTTGTGGGGGACATAAATATTGGAAGGCTACTTCTTCTAAATTCTTGAGGTCTAGATAATATTGGCCTTCTTTGTTCTCTGATGTATACTAGCAGGCTAGAGCTTGTGTCCCATGTCAAAAGTTTGCTGGTAAGCAAAAGTTAGTGTCTTTACCATCGAAGTCTATTGCAGTGAATGCTCCTTTTCAGCAACAGGGCTTGGACTTTATAGGAGAGATAAATCCTTCTTCTTTAGGGAAGCATAAATGGATATTAACAACTATAGATTTTTTCATCAAATGTGTGGAAGCAATTCCCACAAGAAATGCAACAGACAAGGTGATAATTAGCTTTATTAGGAAAATACTCTTAGCAGATTTGGATGTCCCAAAAAATTATTGACTGATAATGCTAAAGCTTTCAAGTCCAAAGATATGGTGACATTTTGTGAAGAAAATGGGATTGTTTTAAAACATTCAACACCGTATTACCCTCAGGGAAATGGGTTAGCTGAATCAACCAATAAGAGTATTATTCAGAGCATCAAGAAGTTTTTGAGTTAGATTAAAAGGTCATGGGACTCAATGCTAAAATATGCACTGTGGGCTGATAGGATAACAATTAGAAAGGAAATTGGGACTTCTTCTTGTCAGCCTGTATATGGCACTGATGTGGTGTTTCTAGTTCAACTAAGGATTCCAATGATGAAATTTATTGAAGACAGTCAAGAGGAACTCAGTGACATTCAAAGGAGAGTTTATGCACTAATTGAACTACAGCAGGATCATGGATCAGTTGAAGAAAAGGCTCAACTGTACAGAAAGAAGATCAAAGAAAGGTTTGATAAGAAGATTAAAGAAAACACCATTTTCAATGGGGATATGGTTTTAAGATGGGATTATAGAAATGAACAGAAGGGTAAACATGGTAATTTTGATAATTTATGGTTTGGTCCTTTCGAGGTTTCAAAATTTTTGGAAAACAATAGTTTTATATTATAGACCTTGGATGGTGAGGAGTTTTCTAATCCAATCAATGGACGATTTCTCAAGCATTTTAATAGTCTTTAAAGGAAAGAGATTTTATTTTCATTTTATATACCGGTGTGTGATGGATTGAATAAATACTCCATAGCCCAATGGATGTTTTGTAGAGTAGCAAATAGGTTCAATTACAATGTAGAAGGCATTGATCTACAAGTTCTTGAAGCCTCACAAGGAGGACTTCATCCTGCTGCAGAAGCCAAATGTTATAGCTAGATTTTGTTTTCTATTTTTAGATTACATGCTTTATTTTCAAAATATGGTTTTTCTTATTTCTTTTTTTATTTTGATCTTTGGTTTCAAGGTATTTCAATAGTGAGCATATTTTTATTTTTTGATTTTATAGTTTTCCTTTTAAATTTACTTTACTTAGTTATTTTCATAGTTTTAATGGGCTTATTAGGTGTATGTATTTATGACAGAGATATCATAAGGTTTAATGAAAGTTTTATTACACAAATTAACTAGGCTTTGGTTTTAAGTCTTTTGTCAAAAAACCTTAATCAGAGATTCCTGTAGTGCAAAGGCAAAAATCATGAACTAGAGTGCTAGAAGAAAGTCGTGGCCTTTAAAAAAATTGTAAGTTTTCTCATGAGTTTTCAAAATTGCAAATGATGGAAGTTTTCACATCTATAAAAGGATAATGATATGTGTATAATCCTTACTAATGATTTTGAAAAGTGTTCAAGTTAAGACAAGGATGATTAAGGTGGGTTGCAGCTGCCTGGAATTTAGAAAATGGAGATTCTTTAAACAGTAATGATAGTGCATGATGGGAGTAATTCGAAACTAGTTGTGAATTCCTTGGATGTATGAGAGCTTGTAGAGATCATGTTGACACCTGTCAGTCCTTGGTTGGAATATATTGTGAGGAAGGCAGTTACAAGTTTAGGATTTGCAAGTTAGTGACTGATTCTGTCATGGCAGTTGAAGATATAGCTACAGAGGTTACTAGATACTTGGGAAAACAAGATAGCATATTTTCAGTAGCTGATATCATTATTACAATAGATATGCAACTGATTGCTGACATCATTCACAAATTTGGGTTTGCATTAAAAAAAGATTAGTTTATGGGCGTTGATTAAAAAAATCGCAAGCTTGGGAACCCATTTTAGGACAACTATTAGTTTATTTTGTCAGTGGAATGTTTTCAAATAGTTATCAACTGTTTTGAAAAAATTTCATATCTAGGGTTCCAAATTTTCTTAGCTCTTGTTTACCACTGAAGTAACATACTTTCAAAATAGTTTTAACTATTTTTTGAAGGAAAAGTAGTGAAGGTTCAATACAGAAAATGAAAATAAGTGGCAGGACAAACAGGGCTGAGCCTTCATACATGACATGGGATAAAACCTTCCTTGAGTGTGAAAAATTATTTCAAGAAGCATGTTGGTTTCAATATTTTGAAAAAATTGATGGTTATCATTCAGAGGTTTCATATGGATTTGTTCAAGGATTAGAGAAAGACATAGTCTTGTTTAATACCCTAAAAATTGAATTAACTAGAGATTTAATAGTAGAAGCTACATGCATTGCTGATGAGGGTGAGTTTTGGTTCAAGAAGTGCCTTTTGCTTTTAATTCAGAGAATTTCCTGTTGCTTAATGTTGTAGCAGATTGGGGCAAGGGGGTACATATACAAAATTTTAAACCTGAATGGAGGGAGCCAATTAAGATTTTGCAAAGTTATATAACCTGTGAGGGAAGATATGGCCATGTTTTTAAATACCACATCAAGTTTGTACCACGCTTAAGTCAAGAGTCAAAGATGAATCTCCCCTTTTTCTTCCTTAACAGTTTACAGAAGATATCAAGCAAAGTAAGGGAGTATAGGGATCACACTAAACAGTCCATTTTCCATCATGGATTGATCAAATTGATTATCAGTACTGTGCTCTAGAAGAACGGAAAGACTTGGGATTACTTTTTGTTCTGGTCAAGGTTTCAAAGTGAAAAGGAAGACCAATAAAAAAGGAGATAGATGAACAAATCACACAACCTTGTTAAAAAATTGAAGAAAAAAGTCATTATTGAAGTAGAAGAAGAGACTGCTCAAGTGGATTCTTCGACATAGAAACTTGAAGAGCATGTAGGTGGACAACAAAAGAATATTGGTGAAGATTATCAGTTGAAATTTCAAATACAAAATTTAGTAGATGTAGCAAAAATCAATGAAGATGACATAGCAAATACCTTTGATGAAGTTATGGACAAGGAAGAAGGTAAATGTGTTTTATAATAAGAACGGACTCCTATAGATGTACATGAAGAAAGAAGGAAATCCCGGTGCTTGATAAATTGAGGGTTGATAATACACAAAGCTCAAAAGAAGGGTTTCAAGAAAAGCTGGTAATGAAAGGATTTAAATGAGAAGTTGTTTAGATTGGAGCTATAAAACATCAAGGTAAATTTCTAATTATGTTGGGAGAAGTAGGGGTAGGTTGGAGACCTAAAACTAGACCTAAGAACACGTTGAGGTTAAACATGAATTTTTTTTAAAATCCCAACCTAGTTGAAGAAAAAATTACAATATTAGAGGATTCCGCTTCTCAAGAGGATTTCAAGGAGGATGAAAGCCTGAATGCTAAAAAAGTCAAGAGTAAGAAACATGATTCTTTGATGGTTGATTCATATCCAGTAAGAAATAAATTTTTAGAGTAGTTAGAAGATATTGGACAAAAGGAAATTCTTAGCCCTCAGCAAGCTTATGCTAGGAAACATCATTTAGTAATGTTAGAATCATGTATAGATAAGGGGAAGATTGCAGAGCCGTCAATCTAGTGTAATTTTACAGGTGTTAAATCTCCAGATGTTCCTGTAGTGACATAGATTTTCAAGAATGAAGAGGATGATGAGGAAATTTTTAAGAGGTTGAATGTCCCTTGGTTATCAGAAGGAACTTCTTCATTCCAAGAAGGGAAGTGTATAAATTCTGAGAACGAAAATCTTTGGAAAAGTATCAAGTAGTACAAGTACCAAATAGACTTTCTACATGAAACAAATGAAGGATTAGTAATGGAAAATCGAATATTAAGAGAAGGTCTTGAGGAGATTAACAACCATTATCAAGAATTGATTGTGTTTTCAAAGGAAGCATTGAAGATGAAAAGGAAGACGCAAAACTTATGTGCAAAACTAAATCAGACTATCCAAGAAGTAACTCATCAAAATCAAGAATTATTAAAGAGAGTTGAAGACCTAGAGGCTGAGTAGCAGAGAACCAGGAGAAAAACTCAAGCTTTAGAGGGAATAGCACTATTGGCAGAAGCTTCCAAAGATATTTAAAACACTATTAATGACAAGTGTCTTTTAGTTAACTTTTGTAAAGATATTAGTTTGTTTTGGAAAACTTTTACCTTACTAGTGTTTCGATAGTCTGACCTAGAAGGCAGTTGTTTAGTTAGATAAATGTTTTTTGGATGTAATCAAGATAAAAGAAAGAAGTTAGAATGAGTAGAGGTTCAAATTTTTGTACAAGGGGAGGCTACCAAGATATTGTGTATTGAGCTAATTTTAGAGACTCTTATGTATTTTTTTTGACTGATTATGATATATATGCAAACTATAAGCCCGTATTATTCTATTTGCTGGTTTCATTTCGGATTGGTGTAGTCACTCAGTTGACAAATTCATTTCTTGTTTGAGGTTATTATTCATGGAATGCTTTTGAACTATGGGTGAAACTCAGTATTGTGCTTATGTTGTTTTTGGTTTATATTTCATATATAATGCATCTCATTCCTTCACTGTTACATGATTTAGTGTTTGTCTTAGCCTGATGAGATTTTACCCTCTTGTGAACAAATTGTAAAACCAAAACCCTAAAAACCTATTTTACTTAGTTTTATTTTATGAGATTGTGTTGGCTTGTTCTTTAGTAGTATGAGAACAATTTCTGGCACTAACACAACCATCCCAAATTTCATAAAAGAGTATGGGGAATGTAATTAAAGTTCATCTAATTTCATTTGGTGTGGTTAATCCTTTTGCAACATAGGATTAAAGCTTTGTATTCGAATGCATAATTTTAGTGATATTTGCTTAGGGTAAATGACACATAAAAGCTCAACTTTGACTCATAAATGGTGCATATAAGGGTTCAAAATAGAGAAATATGAATATATACCATTGAAATCATTCCAATAGATAACTAACAACATATAGAATTGACCCAAGTCATAATATACATCAGATATACAATCTCCATTGAAAGGAAAATGTTAAAATAATCAACCCATAGTTACCTACCTTAGACATTAATTTAATTATTTTTTTCTTATTACCTAATTTCCTAGATTCCATTCTATGCTAGTTTCCTTCTACAAGTCCTAGAAGTAAACACATGCAAAAAATAAGCGATGGAGCACTTGGGAAACATATTGGAAACCCAATTCAGTATCTTTGCTTTATTCCAGGTCCTCCAAAGTGCATATCTACTTTTTTTGAAAAGCTTCCTGTTTTATTCTGGTTTAAGGCAAAAGGAAAAGCTAGACTAGGTGTAGTTGACTTGTTTTTTGCCCACATCATTCTCCCTCCTTTTCTTGTAATAAAATCATGTATGAGTTTTCTTTCCATCCCTCTTTATCTTTCCCTCTTAACTTATCAAACTCGTGAGGATCTTCATATATTTGGAAACTTATTTATGCACCTATGGGGGATTTGACTGGAATTAGTAAGCCTGCTTTTTTACTATTTCGAATGGAATCTTTATGAATTTGATTCTCTCATGTAGTGATATATTGCAGCAGCCTATTACTTCACAAGGTTGGCTATTGTACACTTAATCAATACAAATTAGTGTTATGCTCCAATTTCAGTCTCCTTTGGTGTTAATTTTGCATGTTTGATTAGCAATTTTGTGAGTGTAATTGATCTATCTCTTGGGTTCAATTTCCATAGGAAAATCATCACATGGAAACTAATCACAATAAAGCTTGGAATTTTCAAAATTTTCATATGTATAGAAAAAATGAGAGAAATATTAAAGAGACATGAATCGTTCACCCATGCTTGGGAATCAACTGAACTCAATGGGGAGTGACCACCATTCACACAAGTGTGCCTTCATAGAAAAACATGGAAATATGGAAGTGGAAATTGAGAGAATGGGAGGAGAGATAGGTCACAAACAATATTAGTCTACTATATGCATAAAAAACCTCCATGAATATCCCAATTAGAGGTCTGAATGGCCTCTCTCAGGGACAACTCGGATGAGAATATAACTCTCTCAAAATTGGCTCAGTAGCAGGGTAGGTGTGCACTCACCGTGCAATGGACAAGCTAATGCTCTCCAAATTCCAAAGGAAAATTCAAAAATTATTAAAAGATATTTCCTTTCCTCGTGACATATTTTTATAACCCTCCTAATTTCCTCCAAGGTAGAATTCATTCCCATAGGCTTCCTCCACCTCATCCTTGATGTTTAGTAACATCCATGCCACTTGGCCTTCTCTTCAACCCTTCATCTTCCACCTAATTCGAATGGATGCCACCTAGTACCAAGTGCACCCTATTGGAGGATATTTTTATCCTTGACATGTTAGGTTGTCATAGGTATTCAATCAGGTCTATAATCAGGTCTGACCTGTCATATAATCTTCCATAATTGTTTTCACAAAGCGCAGGGAATCTATCTCCACATGGCACCTAGTTTCTTCCTAGAATATTCCTTTTCTATGGTGAGTTACTCCTCCTCACCCAATAGAATCCTTGGGCTCATGATATGTCATTTGATGAATATTCACCTTCCAATAACATTCCATCACTCATAATTTTGAATTTGGGGTTAATTCATGACATGTGCAAGGAGGAATCTACCCAACCAAGGCCCCCATGGACCTCCAAATGTCCTTATGAAGCAATCCCACTTTATTTTATCCATATTTATTATTTTATGAACCAAATTTAATTTTTAAATGACAAAATAAGGTCCTCTTGGGTCACATAGCTCCCTTATTGCAATATTTAATGCCTCCTCTCCCAACCTAGGGAAGTAGTACTAAGTAGGTGGGTGAAACATTGTCAACTAGTATACCTATTGGAATTGGGACATGGAATTCCTCCCCACACAATATTTATTTTCCTTAATAAATTCCAAGTTTATATGTTGTAAAATTTTCTTATCTTCCCAAGTGGCCTCCTCACTAGGCAAATCCTTCCATTGTACCAAATATTCTTTTATTGTTCTGCTTCGTAGCCTTCTCTCCCTTGTTCTCAAGATTTTGTTTGGAATGAGAACACGTTTACCTTCATCATCCAAAGGTGGTAAAGTATATGAAACTTAAATGTGCTTTCCTTGAACCTTTATTATGCAAGAAACATGAAATGCATTATGAATTTTGCTTCCCACGAGAAGCTCTAATTGATAGGCCACTTCTCCAACTTTTCAAATCACCTTGTAAGGATCATAAAATATTGGTTTGAGATTTTTTGAAACTTTAAATTTTATGGTGGTTTATTTGTAGGGATGCAGCCTCAAATAAACCAAGTTATTCCCTTGGAATTGTCTCTCCATTCTATGTTGATCTGCATATTATTTCTGCTGATTTTGAGCAACCTACAAGTTATCTCTCAAAATTTTCAAAATTTATTGACTTTGTTCAATTCAATCCTTATCCTTTGGAGCTCTAATATCACTGAAAATGTGGTCAATAAAAGTGTATGCATCATAACAATAAAGTGATTTAAAAGGAGACACGCCAATGGACATATGGAAAGTATTATTGTAACAAAACTCACCCAAATGCAACCATTTTATACATGCTTCTTGATGCTCTCTAACATAGTTCCTCAAGTACCCTTCCAACCATTGATTAAAACTCTATGTTTATCCATTTTAGAATAATCAACCCATATTTATCTACCTTAGACATTAATTAAATCAATTTTTTTCTTATTACCTATTCTCCTAGATTCCACTCTATGCTAGTTGCCTTCTACATGTCATAGAAGTCAACACTTGCTAAAACTGAGTCATGGAGTTCTTGGGAAACCTCCTAGAAACCATATTTAGCATGTTTAATTTATTCTAGATCCTCGAAAGTGCATACATGCTTTTTCTGCAAAGCTGTTTGTTTTATTGAGATTTAAGGCAAAAGGGAAAGCAAGACTAGGTGTAGTTGACTTGTTTTTTGCACACATCATCCTCCATCCTTTTCTCCTAATAAAAGCATGTATGAGTTTTATTTCCATCCCTTATTATATTTCCTACTTTATTTTTCCAATTCATGAGCCTCTAAGTGGATTTGGAAACTGCTTTATGCACCTATGGGGGATTTGACTATATTTAGTGAGCCTACTTTTTGACTATTTTGAATGGAATCCTTATGCATTCGAATATCTCATGTAATTATATATTGCAGAATCCTATGACTTCACAATGTTGGCTATTGTACACTTATTCAATACAGATTAGTGTTATGCTCCAATTTAAGTCTCCTTTGATGTTAATTTTGCATGTTTGAATAGCAATTTTGTGAGTGTAATTGTTATATCACTTGGGTTCAATTTCCACATGGTATCAGAGCCTTTGTATATTGATTTATCTCCTTCCATATTGCTATTTCAGGTTCAACATCTTGACTGGGAGCATATTCTGTTGACTGAAGGGCATAGTTTCTGAGCTATGGCCCAATCTCAAAAGATCATCTTAACTCCATTTACTTTAATGGAAAGATGAGATGGAGATATTGTTGAGAGAGAAAGGTCTCTATAGGGTTACTATGGCAACTGAGGTAGAGCCCAATGCATCTGTAGAGAAATAAAATGGCACAACAAGAGGGATGAGGCCTATGGCCTCCTCGTCCATCTTGATGGATTGACATCACCTAATGAAGTATGGGAGAAGATTGTAGAGATTTTTGGTAATATAGATGAGATGAGAGGACATCAAATTGAGAATGAACTGATCCCCTTGAGTCCTAGCAACTTCAAATCCTTGCAACTCTATTTTTCCAAGTTTTAAGCCTTTGTTTTGCAGCTAAAACCATGTGGAATTGAAAATAAGGAAGAACGGCTAGTTTTTGCCATACTCTCGAAGCTTGGCCCTGACTATTTAGTGTTTTATTTTTACCTTCCATGCCACCAATTTGATAGGTCGAGCATGGAAGATGCCTAAGCTTGCAGAGTTCATGGAATCCCTCACACAGGAACAAGATAAGTTGGTGATGATGGGCACCATCAAACCTTCCAAAGACAAAGCTTTGGTTGCTAGAGATTCAAGGTTGGATTCAAAAGGAAAGAAGAAAGCTAAGAAGCCACCTGAGAAAAATAGATACAAGAACAAAACTCAATAGGATCCCCAAGGCTCCAAGAAGAACTTCCAGAAGAAGAAGAACAAAGGAGAAATGAGTAAGTTCACATACTACAGTAAGGGCTATCATCCTGAGAGATCCTGTATGAAGAAGCAAATTGACATGTTGACCAAAATCCTATAGAATAAAAACATCTCCTTTCCTGATTGCTCAAAGAAGAGGGAAGGAGGATTAAATTCAGAGGACAAAGAGAGAGTACATGCTTTGGTTGCTGGCATATCTAGCTCACCTAGCTTCATCATAGATTTTGGAGCTTCTAGACATATGGTTTTGAAAAGGGATGCATTTTCCTCTCTTGAAATGTTGAAAGGTCCACCAATACTTTTGGGAGATGACTCTCTCATTGATAGTTTGGGAAAACGAAGGATTGCTCTTGACCATGGTAAGTTCAATAATGTGTTGTATGTTCCAAGTCTTGCCTCTAATCTCTTGTTAGTGTATCAGATGACTCACACTAGGTCTCCAAATAAGGTCATCTTCTCACTTGATGATGTTGAAATCACTGATATTTCGAATGGTAAATTCATAGAAAAAGGTGTTGTTGATCACACTTCGAAGGTATACATGTTTTCCCATTTTCTACCCTACTCAAACCCCTCTACTCTTCTGATTCATGCTAATGAGGTAAGAAAGCTTTGGCATGAAATATTTGGCCATATTAACTATAAATATCTTTCTAATTTGAGTGAAAAATATATGGTCATAGGGTTACCAAAGATCAAGTTTTCCAAGGGAGTCTGTCAAGGTTGTATCCTAGGAAAACACCCAGAGCACAAATTTGAGAGAGCTAGTAATGAGAGAACCTCTGCACCTCTTGAGTTGATCCATAGTGATGTTTTTGGTCCATTTCCTCATATGTCCATGAGTCAAGACAAATATTCATTGACCTTCATAGATGACTTTTCCAGGTATTGTTGGGTTTACTTCCTAAAGCATAAGTCTGAATTTTTTTACCTCTTCAAAGTCTTTAAAGCCTTGGTTGAAAACAAGTTTGGGAGGAAGCTCATGATCCTCAGATATGAAAATGGTGGTTAGTATGTCAATTCTAAGTTCATTAAATATTGTAAATATTCAGGTATTCAGAAACATCCAATCCCTTATACACCACAGCAAAATGGTGTTGCCGAGAGAAAGAACAGATCACTGAAGGAGATGGCAACCTGCATGATGGAGGCTAAGACTTTGCCACCAAAGTTTTGGGCTGAGGTTATAAATTGTGCATCCTACATCTAGAATAGGGTGCCTCATAAAAAACTTGATGGTATGACTCCTTTTGAATCTTGGAGTGGGTACAAGCCAGATGCGACCCATTTCAAGATTTTTGACTCAAAGGCTTGGGCTAGAATTCCAACTAAAAAAAGAAAGGCTTTGTAGCCCCAAAGCCAAGAGTGCCTATTTATTGGGAATTTTGAAGATTCAAAAGTGTACAAGATGATCAACTGATCAAATTTATCACTAACAAATCTTTCATTGAAAGAAATGTTCAATTCCAAGAAGAGCCTTTAGTAGTCATTGAAGTTGGAGAGTCTTCTTCACCACCAGATCCACTGATTGTAACTGGAGAGACTAATGAGTTTTATGATTATGATATGCCTGATAATGATGATTTAATTTCATATCCTGACATTCCTACAAGATCAAAATGGTTAGCAAAGACCATTCATACAGCTGGGGAACTAGCTGGAAATCCTAGTGACCCTAGGAGGACTAGATCTCAATTTGAGAGTGCCCTGTGTATGAAAGACCCTTTTTTTGTAGATAATTGCTACCTGATGGTTGAATCAGAACCAAATACATATGAATATGAAGCACATTATCCAATATGGAAAACAACCAGGAAAGAAGAATTCAAGTCACTCCAGAAAAACAACACTTGGGAACTGGTTGATCTTCCCCCAAGGAGGAAGCTAGTTCAATGTAAGTGGGTTTTCAAGACTAATTTTGCTGCTGATGGTTCACATTTGAAATATAAGGCAATATTGGTAGCCAAGGGATACTCACACATACATGTTACTGACTACAATGAAACCTTTGCACCAATGGAAAAGATGGACTTCATAAGGCTAGCTTTAGCCATTGCAGCTTCGAAGCAGTGGGAGGTACATCACAAGGATGTGATGTGTGCTTTCATAAATGGATATCTCAATAAATAGATTTACATTTAGAAATTTCAATTGTTTGTTTCTAATCCATCTTTTGTGTGCAGGCTAAAGAAATCATTGTATGGGCTCAAGCAAGCCCCCAGGGCTTGGTATGCCAAGATTGATGGATTTCTGCTGTCATTGAGTTTTGTTCGATGCAAGTATGATGCTAATGTTTATTTGAAGCTGATTCATGGTTATTTTATGATTATTTTATTCTATGTGGATGACCTTTTGATTACAGGAAGTTCAAAGAAAGAGATTTCCTCCTTGAAGGATGCAATGAACCATGCATTTTCTATGACTGATTCAGGATTGTTGAGCCAATTCTTGGGTCTCGAAATTGCTCAATCCCAACATGGAATAAAATTAAATCAGTCCAAGTATGCCTTATATTTGATTAACAAGTTCAACATGAAATATTGCAAGCCAAGCAAGACTCCCTTCCTTTCAGGAGTTAAGCTTGAAGAATCATGTTCTTCTCGTATGTTAAATAATACACTGTATAGGAAGTTGATTGGGTGTTTTATTTATCTTACACACACTTGACCTGATCTATATTATGTAGTTAGTGTGGCTTCAAGATACATGGATCCGCCTCATGAGATCCATTGGATAGTAGCCAAAAGGATCCTTAACTTTGTTCAAGGAACAAGAACTCATGGGATCTTCTACAAAGCTAAATCTGACCTTGATTTGATTGGGTTTACTGACAATGATTGGGCAGGTGACAACACAGATCGAAAGTCAACATCAGGATATGTGTTCATGCTTTTAGAAGGACCAATCATCCGGTCAATCAAGAAGTAGAGTGCCATAGCACTCTCATCTACAGAAGCAGCGTACATAGCAGTTGTGAATGCAGCAACTCAATGTGTGTGGTTGCAGGGAATACTTAGTGAATGTGGCTTCGAATCATAGTTTTCAACTATTATCTATTGTGATAATTAGATAACCATTCAAATCTACAATGATCTAGTTAGGAGAAAGCTAACCAAACACTTTGATATCCATATGCACTACATCAAACAGCTTGTGCATGATGGCACCATTCATCTACTCTTCTGTGCATCTTCAGAACAAGTAGCAGACATCTTCACCAAAGTTTTTTGTGCGAATACATTCAGCAATCTCAAATCACTTTTGGGGATTTCTTATCATGCTGGGAAGCATGATTGATGACAAGATTTTTAAATTTTGGTTTACTGTCCATATTTAAGGGAGGATTTTCCCACTGGGTTTTTGCCTCTTTCCTTGGTTGAATGGACAAGCAGTATGTAAAGGGTGACTAATTCTTATTGCTAGGCCCTATATTTTTTTGATATTTACTCATAAATTCAGGCTTAAGGGGGGGTGTTGCAATAATCAACCCATAGTTACCTACCTTAGACATTAATTAAATCAATTTTTGCCTTATTACCTAGTCTCCTAGATTCCACTCTATGCTAGTTTCCTTCTACATGTCATAGAAGTCAACACTTGCTAAAAATGAGTCATGGAGTGCTTGGGAAACCTCCTGGAAACCATATTTAGCATGTCTTATTTATTCTAGATCCTCCAAAGCACATATCTTCTTTTTTTGCAAAGCTGCCTGTTTTATTGAGAATTAAGGCAAAAGGGAAAGAAAAACTAGGTATAGTTGACATGTTTTTTTCCCACATCATCCTCATCATTTTATTCTAATAAAAGAATGTATGAGTTGTATTTCCATCCCTTATTATCTTTCCTACTTGACTTTTCTAATTCGTGAGCCCCTAAGTGGATTTGGAAACTGCTTTATGCACCTATGGGGGATTTGACTAGATTTAGTAAGCCTTCTTTTTTACTATTTTGAATGGTATCCTTATGCATTAAAATATATCATGTAATTATATAATTCAGCAGCCTATGAGTTCATAATTTTGGCTATTGTACACTTATTCAATACAGATTAGTGTTATGCTCCAATTTCAGTCTCCTTTGATGTTAATTTTGCATGTTTGATTAGCAATTTTGTGAGTGTAATTGTTCTATCACTTGGGTTCAATTGAAACAAGACATCAGTTTTAGGATGGTATCTTCTACTAGGTGTCAAATCCCGCCCCCTCCATTTTGAAGAGTTCTTTCTTCAAAAATATGTTATCTCTATCATTGACAATGCTCTTAGGAAGCCCATGCAATTTGAAAACTTCTTTAAAAAATAATTCAGCCACTTGTGCATCACTGAAAGTGGTAGTAACAAAAAATAAACGAGCAAATTTAGTAAGTCTATCCACCACCACAAGTATGCACTTCTTACAAAATACTTTGGGAAAACCAGTGATGAAGTCCATGGAAATGCTCTCCAATTTTTGTGCTGGAATAGGAAAGGGATGTAAGATACTAGCTATATGAGGGTACTCCACTTTATTTTTCTGACATGTGGTGAATTCATTAACATACTTCATAACATCATCCTTCAACCCTTTCCATGCAAATATCTCCCTGAACATTCGATATGTTTTGAATAAATCGAGGTGACCTGCTAGAGGAGAATCATTAGATTTCTTTAAAATTTCATCCTTTAGGGATGAAATAGATTCTAACTTTGTGTTATATGATTCCTTCCAACACCTTATACCTATAATCATGGTTATTTCCATAAAAAATTTCACAATAAAATTTCTCCTTGGCATACTCTACTTCTAATGTGGCTTTCCAATTTTCTACTACATCCATTACAGAAATAGAAAGTATTCTAGATAAGGAATCAAATAATACATTATTTTTTCCATTCAAATATTCAATATCAAATTCAAATGTGTGAATATTACTCACCCACTTTTGTTTTATTTCATTTAAATCCTTTTGAGTGAGGAAGTACCTTAAACTGTTATGGTTAGTGTTGACCACAAATTTGTTTCTTGCAAATATTGTCTAAGATTGATCAAAGCATGCATGATGGATAGTATTTATTTATTATAAATGAATTAAATCTTCTCATGTATCTATATATTCCTACTCTCAAAACATATTGGTTGTTTTCCTTGTTTTAGGATTGCTCAAATTACCATTAGAGGAAATTTCAACCCAAAATGGGCCTCCTAAAAAGAATTAGTAAAATAATAGTTAAAATAATAAAATGATATTTATTAATTTTGGAGGAAGAAAGAAAAAAAACTACTTTTTTGTTTGTATTTTTGACATATCTCCCCATGTTTTACTCAAATTTTGATCAGGAGAGCTCGTTGGATGTGGAATTAAAAGGAGCTCTCCCGATAGAAATTTGAGTAAAAACATGGGGAGATATATTGAAAATACAAACAAAACAATAGTTTTTTTTATGATACCTATCCCGAAATTTATATTAAAAAGGTGTTTAATACCTATATAGTATTTCAAATTTAAAGCAATTTCATTGGCTAACACATGATGACATGGAATTTGAATCAAAGTTAAAAGGCCCATTTTGAGTTGAGATTTCCTCTAATGTTCTCTTGGTGCATCACATTCCAAGACAAATGGTTTAGAAAAATAAGGCAAGGATAGAATAGGATAGTTTCTTATTACCTCATTAATTATTTGGAAATATTTTTTAGCCCCTTCTTTCCATTGGAAAGCATTTTTCTTTGTCAAATCAGTGATAGGTGAAGTGACTTGGGAGAACCCCTTCAAAAACTTTCTATAGTACGTGCAAATTCCAATGAATCCTCTTAATTCAGTGGCACTTTTGGGATGAGACCACTCTAAAATAGATCTTATTTTCTCCATATCCCACTTCACACCATCTTTACCAATGATGTGTTAAATATACAAGAGATCTGTCAAACCAAACTCACATTTTGACATATTAGCAAAGAAAGATTTATCTTGCAGAATTTTTTAATACCTCTTCTAGATGATGAAAATGTTCCTTCCAAGTTTTACTGTAAATAATAATGTCATCAAAGAAAAGTAGTACAAAATTACAAAGTTTCTTGTGAAAGACATTGTTAATGCATCATTGGAATGTGGCAGGTGCACTTTTCAAGCCAAATGGCATGGAAGCAAACTCAAAGTGACCATAGTGGCATCTGAAAGTAGTATTTGGTATGTCTTCTTCTCTCATTCAAACTTGATGATAACCAGATCTAAGGTCAATATTTGAGAAGAACTTGGCCGCATGGAGCTCATCCATGAGATCATAAATCCTTGGGATGGGGTATCTATTATTTATAGTCTTCTTGTTTAATGCTTTGAAATCAATGCACATTCTCAAGGTCCCATGTTTATTTTTTGTACCATAACAACTAAAGAAGAAAATGGGATAGAACTAGGCCTTATGAGATCCAACTCCAAGAGTTTTTTGATGGAACCTTCAATCTCATCTCGAATCCTTTTATTGTATCTACAGGGATGAATTTTGATATGTTGTGTTCATATATCTAACTTAATGATATTCTCCACCCCTCTATCTAGTGGTCTTCCTTGGGGAGGGTCTCCAAAAACTTTCTCATACTTACTCAATAGATGCTCTATATCCTTAGGATGCTTGGAAATATTCAAGTAAGGTTTAGGAGATGTAATTAAACATTCAAAAACCCATTCTATGTATCCATGCATTAATATATAACTCATGATGTGAGAGGACACCACAAAGGAAGCCCTAGTTCCTGTAGCTGCACAGTGTCTTCTTCTCATGTTAGCTCTGATACCATGTTATATTTCTAACATTTAAGCTAGCATTATATTAGTATCTTTAACTAAGATAATAACAAGCACACCAATCAAACACAAGAGACAACGAACATAGTGTTTTTCCTCGGGGAAACCATAAATGGAGGAAACCCTGTAACTTCCTCAGAGATAGAATCAACACCAAAAGTAAAACCCCAAAATAGTAAGATGATCTCCTGACACCAGTAGCCTCTTTCTTTATATCCCAACAATTTCTTCTCCCTCAGCTATGCACTACAACTAAGTCTGAGTGAATGTGTGATAAATAGAGAGAATCACTCTCTATTTATACTAACTCTTGACTTGTCAATGACTCACTAGGGCCGAATTCACTAGGTGAGACTAACAACCCTAAGGACCTGGAACTATGAGGACTTTAACCCTTGAACAATAGGAGGGTTATCCACATTGACTTGACATGACTTGTTTACATTATAGAAACTCCCGATTGGACCATCAGGGCATGAAATGACTCAACTTTGTTAAAATTACTTTTCGAAATAAACATCGAGGTATAATACATAAAAAATACAAGTGAATAAATTCTGAAGTTACAATTACATCAACACTCCCTCTTAACTATGAATGTATTCTCTCAACACAATTTATTAGCACAAGTCTTCTTCTATGTATCATCTGGATCATCATCGAGTCCTCATCATCTTCAAGTCATCTTCATCTTCAAGTCATCTTCATCTTCAAGTCATCTTTATCTAGATCTGGATCATCACTCGATCTGGATCATCTTTGGTTCTGGAACATCTCTGCTAGATCATCATCACGGGTGCTATCTCTTGATTCTTCTTGTCATAGGAATTTCTACAAAGCGAGTCCCTTTTCATGCTGGTTGTATGCCTAGACTCCATGTAGGTCTTTTCCAGCACTTCTATCTAACAGTAAGTTAGAATGTCCCACCCATCACTTATATCTGATCATGTAGGAACCAATCCTATAATCATATAAAAAAGGCATGCCCAACACTCACATCTGACCATATGGGAACACATCCCACAAACCTATCAGAAAGGACCAACACTCACATTTTACAACCAATGTCAGAAAGGCCCAGCACTTACATTCGACCATGTGAGGAATCAATCCTCCATGTCGAAAGGGCTCTAGACTTACATTTGATCATTGTAGGAACTAATCCTATAATCATCTCAAAATGGCTCTACACTCACATATGATCATGTAGGAACCAATCCTATAGTCACATCAGAATGGCCTTCAATCCCAGACTGAGCTTTCCTGGTAACTAACCAGCTGCCTCCATTACAAGAATGGAATTCAACGCTTACATATGATCATGTAGGAACCAATCCTACAGTCACATCAGAATGGATCAGCACTTGTATTTGACATGTGAGGAACCAATCCTCTCATCAAGATAGAATGGCTCAGCCCTTACATCTGACCATGGAAGGAACAAATCCTCTCACCATGTCATAATGGCTCACAGATTCATCACTTGCCTTTAGAGGGAACCTCGATCTGGAGAACACCAAGCTTCTCCCTGAAGTACTCAAACTTTACTCGGGCTAATGGCTTTGTCAACACATCAACTATGTGTTCGTCTGTCACAACATACTGGAGCTTCACTACTGCCCTCTGCACCATATCCCTGATATAGTGATACTTAAACATGATATGCTTCAACTTGTCATGGAACATCGAGTTCTTCGACAACTTCACACAACTCTCGTTGTCACAATGTATACAAGTAGCATCCAACTGGAGATCAAATAAATTAGATAGTAGCTTCCTAAGCCATACTGCCTCACAACTATCTGAACAAGCTGCGACATACTCTGATTTAGCTGTACTCAGTTCCACACAGGATTGCTTTCTACTAAACTAAGAGATCAAACCTGATCCCATACTCAAGAACCACCCTGAAGTGCTCTTCCTATCAATGGCATTGCCTGCCCAATCTGAACCAACATAACCCTCCAGGTTAATCTTCTGATTTTCCTCATACTTGAGCCCATGATTAGCTATACCCCTCAGGTACCTCAAAATATGCTTTGTAGCAATCAAGTGAACATGTCTCGGATCTATCAAAAAATATCTCAAAGTGTTCATAGCAAATAAAATATCTGGTCTTGTGTTCATCAAGTACATCAAGGACCCAATCATCTGATGGTACATCGTATCATCAAATGCCTCTAATGAAGCATCACTCAATAGCTTCAAGTTAGATGCCATAGGTGTGGTCATGGTCTTGCATTCCATCATCCTGAACCTCTTCAGGATCTGTACTGCATACTTCCCTTGTTCAAGGGATATTCCATCCACATTCTGCCACACCTCCATGCCTAGAAAATAGTGCATCATACCCAAGTCCTTCATTTCAAACTTGATAGCAAGCTTTCTCTTCGTATCAGCAATCAACCCATCCATACCTGTTACAAACAGATCATCTATATATAGTAGGAGCATCACTAGATTTCCATATTCAACCTTGTAGTAAATGTTGGAATATTCTTTACTTTTGGTAAAGCCCAAACTGGATAGAAAGCCATCAATTCTATTGTACCATGTCTTGGGTGCTTGTTTCAAACCGTATAGGGATTTCTTCAATCTACACACATGAGACTCCCTGACATGTGTCTCAAAACTGAGTGGCTGCTCTACATACACTTCCTCTTCCACTACACCATTCAAGAAAGCAGTCTTGACATCCATTTGGTGTATCTTCCATTTCATCACTGCAGCCAGAGAAACTACTAATCCGAGGGAAGTATACCTGGCTACAGGTGCAAAGGTTTCTTCATAATCTATTCCTTCTTTCTTTGAGAATCCACGAGCCATGAATCTTGCTTTATATTTCTCTATGCTACCATCTGTAGCATGCTTGATCTTGTAGATCCATTTGGAAGTTACAACAGACTTCCCTTCTGGTCATGGGACAACATCCCAAACATCATTCTTCATGATCGATTGATACTCTTCGATCATAGAATCCTTCCATTCTTTCCTTTCTGTAACTTCTTCATAGTTGGAAGGTTCTTTCTTGATAAAGTCACATAATAAAGCTACATACCCGAAGCATGACCTGGTCCTCTTTCTTTCTCTGTGATTCTTTTCTGGAGCCCTATCTCTTTCTGCACCCTGGATAGCTTCTCGTACCCAAGCATGTTTCCTCTTGTGAGAATTATTCTCCTAAGGTGGATCTATAGGTTCTTGAGGTTCTTCAAATTCTCGATCTTCTTCTTGAGTTTCTTCATTCATCGTTGTGTCATGAATTCTAGGTGCTTTTATTTCTTCAACTTCTTAAGCAGGTCTCTTTCAGGATTTGCTGTAAGTTAAGTCTTCATCAAATGTTACATCCCTATTGATGTTGATCTTCTTGAATCTTGGGAAGTATATTATATAATCCTTTGAGCTTTCAGAGTATCCCACAAATATACCCTTCTTTTTTGAAGGATCTAACTTTGTCCTCTTTTCTTTTGGAATGTGTATGTACACTTGACAGTCAAATACTCTGAGATGAGATGGATGACTTTTGGTTTCTTCCCAAAAAAGACTTCTTCAGGTGTCTTGTTCTCGAGTACTTTGTGTGGAGTACGATTCTGTACATACATCACTGTTCTGGCAGCTTCTTCCCATAGATGCATGGGAAAATCTTGATCATGAAGCATTTCTCTTGCAACTTCCATGATAGTTCTATTCTTCCTTTCTGCAACCCCATTATGTTGTGGATTATATGGAATGGATAACTCCCTCTTAATCCCTAAATCTTTGCATAACTCTTTGAATTTATTTGATGTGAATTCTCTACCATTATCTGATTGAAAGATCTTGATCTTCTTTTCTGTGTGGTTCTTGATCAAGGCTTTGAATTCCTTGAACTTGCTGAAAACTTCATCTTTGTTCTTCATAAAGTATATCCATGTATTCCTAGAAAAAGCATCAATAAAAGAAACATAGTATACATACACACTTAAAGAACTGGATGACATTGGACCGCATACATCGAAGTGAATGATTTCCAAGATTCCCTTTTCTTTGCTTTTGCTACTTGGAAATATCTTCTTTGTGTTCTTTCCTTTCAAACATCCTTTGCATACTCCTTCATGTTTTGCTTAAATTTCTGGAAGACCTTCAACATATTTGCTTGCAAGTGGCAGTGCACATGTGGAAGCCTTCTATGCCAAAGCTCATTTGGATCTATTGTGTCATGGACTAAAGCTTGCTCTGGATGGCCCTTCAATTTGTATAATCCTCCTTCTTGTTCTCCAATTACTATTGCATCATCAATAGTCTTTCCTCTTGGCCACATGAGGACTTGGCCATCTACAAATGCAACCCTCATGCCTTTTACATCCAATGCCGATATGGAGAGAATATTCTTATTTAGTCCTGGTACAAACAAGACATCCTTATTTTTCATAGAATTTCTAGCGTCTAGCTTGTAGGAGGATTCACCAATACCTTTTGTGGTATATTGGTAGTCATCGCCAAGTTTCATCTTATGGGGTGAATTGTGTTCGGATAGTTTCTCAAAATATTCCTTGAATCCTATCATGTGTTTGGAAGCCCCACTATCAATAAGCCAATCTTTGCTTCCATGTGTGACAGTTCCTGTGAGAGAGGAGATCAGAAAATATTCGTCATCACTTGAAGAGTCTTCACTTTCTTGTTTTACTTTCTTCCTGGGAGGATCATCATCCTCAACAGTGTGAGCATGATGTCTTCTTTTGGAGTTATTCTTCTTCTTGGATCCACTCTTATTCATGGGACAATTTCTAGAAAAGTGTCCTCTTTCATCACATGTATAACATCTAAGTTTGGATGGATCCATTTTTAAAAAAATATCTTTCTTATGAGAATGCTTACCTTGGAGATGATGATTTTTCCTTCTACCTTTCTTGGAGTGTATTGTGAGAGATTGATCTTCACTTCCCATATTTTCTTCTCAAGCTGTTGTTCGAGCTTCTTCTTGTGAACATTCTTCCCATAGTATACTGAACTTGATTAGCTTCTTCCTAGCACAGATTCCTTGGATGAAAGAATCCCATGACCTAGGGAGACCATTCAAGGTTGTCATCACAATTTTTGGATTCTCCACTTCTTCATCTACTGCTTCAAGTTGTTCTTTGACCTTGGAGACCCTTGTAAAGTATGACTAGATGGTCTCCTCATTCTGGATTTTTACATTCTTCAACTGGTTCCTTAAAGTCATCTTCTGGTTTATGTTCTTCACTTCAAATAGTTTGGTTAGGGAATCAAACGTATCTTTAGGTGTCTTGAGGGAAGACACATGTGGTATGAGATGATACTTGATTGAATCATCAATAATCCTCTTTTCCATAACCAACTTCTCCTTATGTAAGGCCTTAGCCTCATCTTCCTCTGGATCTGGAACCTCCTCATTGATGTAGGAGTCCAACTCATTTTCTTCCAGGACCAAGGAGATCCTATACTTCTAGGCTTGGAAGTTATCAAATCCCTCAAGCTTTTCATCAACCTTGGTATGATGAGACATCTTAACTGAGAACCTCAAATGGAAATACAAAATATTTAGATCTTACCAGGTCAAGATGTTGGATCTAGATTTGGAGTTGAATCTCTGCAGTGCTGGTTCAGGAGCAGACTAGGGTTTGGCTTTCCCAGGGTTATTTCCAACCAAATGCTTTGATCTTGTCTCTAAACTTTGATTTTGAGGAGTATATTAATCCAGGCCTGGGATCACTCAAAAATTCCACTTTTGTGGAAAGTCCTAATTTCCGGCAATAGTGTCGGGTCCAAAACTGAAAAATCTCAGAATCATATTCTATTTTGATAAAAAGATGTGCCCTAGGAAGGGAATTTAGCCCAACCTTCATTTGCTGAAAATCTGTGGAGAGAGATCCAAAAAGTAGGAAGTCCTAGTTCTCGCAGTTGCACAATGTCTTCTTCTCAGGTTAGCTCTAATACCATGTTATATTTTTAACATTTAAGCTAGCATTATATTATGATCTTTAACTAAGAGAATAACAAGCAAAAAAATCAAACAGAAGAGATAATGAACATAGTTTTTTTCCTCGGGGAAACCATAAATGGAGAAAAACCCTGCAACTTCCTGAGAGATAGAATCAACATCAAAAGTAAAATCCCAAAATAGTAAGATGATCTCCCGATAGCAATAGCCTCTTTCTTTATAGCCCCAACAACTTCTTCTCCCTCAGCTATGCACTACAACTGAGTGTGAGTTAGTGTGTGATAAATAGAGAGACTCACTCTCTAATTATACTAATTCCTGACTTGTCAATGACTCACTAGGGCAAACTTCACTAGGTGATTCTAACAACCCTAAGGCCTTGAAACCGCGGGGACTTTAACCCTTGTACAATAGGAGGGTTAACCACATTGACTTGACATGACTTGTTTACATTATAGAAACTCCTGATCAGAACATCGAGGCATGACATGACTCAATTACATTACAAACACTTCCTAGAATAAACATTGGGGTACAATACATAAGAAATAGAAGTGAATACATTCTGAAGTTACAATTACATCAACAAACACCACTCGATTTGGGTAAGTGTGCATTCCCCTAAAAAAGATGGGTTTTCCTTCCAAATTTTTGAACCCTATTTTAGGGACTTGATAATTCACTGTATTCTCCCCTAAAGAATACATCCATCGTACTCCAAAAACAAAATTTGTATCAGCCACATTTACTAAATAAAAATTGTCATTGATAGTATGACTTCCTAGAGTAACTTGGAGCTTTGGAATCCATTTAGTGCAGTCCAGGGAATTGTTACTTAGAATGATTACTGTGAAACCATCAAAATTTTCAGCTTTTAAATTTATCCTCTCCACCAAGGCTGCATCTATGATGTTTGGAGTGGCTCCGCCATCCACTAGAACTGTGACCTTTTGGCCTTGTATGCTGCCCTTGAGCCTCAAGGTATGGAATCTAGGTAAACCTGAGAGAGATGCAATTTTTCATGTATTAAGAGTGGGTTCTTCTTATTACGCTATTTAATACCCTTCCTATTGGGATTCATTTTTTTCTTCTCTCTCTTTCTCCTCCTCTTCATCATCTTCATAAAAAACTTCAATGTAGTGTGTCTTCCCCTTGGCACATTTATGTCTTAGAACCTAAGGTTGTTGGCATGTAAAACATAGCTTCTTTCTTTTGATTTCTTCTTTTCATGGTCCTCCTTTATTTTCTTTGCTAGAGGATTCCCTTTTCTATGGTTTCTTACTTTCCTTGAACTTGGAAGGGAAATTTGGCTTGGGAGGATATTTGGTTCGTGGAAAGACATTTTGCAAATCCCTTGTCAAATTCATGGAATACTTCAATGTGGTTGGCTTATGGGATTTCAATATCCCTCTCAAAGGTTTTGTCAATCCTTCAGTAAAAAATAAAACCAACCTAGACATATATACATTAGAAACCATTACTAAAATCTTTTTAAATTCTAACATATATGCTTCAGAAGTTCCTACTTGCTTCAATTGCGCTAGTTCTTTGAAAGGAAGTTTAGGGTATTTTCTCTCAAATATCTCCATCAATGAATTGGAGAAACCATCATAATATAAAATCTAATAATTTCCCAAGTTTATAATACCATGGAACCACCAATCAATAGCTTCCCTTTCAATATGAATAATGGTCATTTTCAATGCACCTTCTTCAAATATAGTATTTAATTGAAAATATACACTTAATTTTTGCACCAAGCACTAGTAGACATTTGTGAGGAACCATCAAAGGAAGGAATAGTTAATTTTACCATGCTTTATTTTAAATCATGATTAATAGGAGGTTCACTAATCCCATTTCCCCCTTGCTTGAACTGAAGAGAAGATCTAATGAACTGATCAAAAGGTAGGACTTTCCTACATTCATCACTTAATTGATGCTAATCATTTGCTACTTCTATAACATCATAGGTGGTGTAAGGAACTTCCTTGAACTCTAAATACTCAGTTATTTCAGGTCCATTTTGATTTTTGAACTCATGGGGTCTATTATGAGGTCTAGTATTCGAAAAAATGGCTTCCCCATGGGTATTCCTATCATGATGGGGTGTACTACTACTACTACTGGATGTCGTACCATGTCAAACCTCAATATCTTCTGCAGTAATTCCCTCTAAAGCAAAGCATCATTATCCCTCTATATTTCATACTCTATGCATTGAAACATTCTGTATTGGAGTGACAAGTAGATTCCTCTGCTACTAATAATCTATGTATACATCTAGGATCATTGGATATCAAGATCCTCTATAGAATTTCATCTTCAACCTGTAGCAAAGGTTCATGTCTTCATCAAGCTCCTCATGTATGTGTTATCCCATGGGTGTCATCTGAGCTTGTACAAGGCCTTCTTTCATTTTCACACATGATTCTTCCAGGCATGTGTGTTTCTAGTGGCTGCAAATGTCTCTTCATAGTCTATGCCTCATGCTACGAATCTTTCCTTGTATCCCATGATGTTTCCATCTACTACATGATGGAACTACAAACTTCTCTTCAGGTCTCTATACTACATTGTAGACATCATTCTTCTGGAACACTCCTTCCCTTTCTTCTTAGCTACTTCTTGGAAGGTTCTTCATCAATGATGTCGCTCAACAGTGTTACATAACTGCACTATGTCTGAGATCTCCTCTTTGAAAGTATTGTCATATTATTCTTCATCTTGGATTCTTTATTGAACTGTCATCACTTGTTCTTCAG
The DNA here is from genome assembly GCA_001517045.1 of Pseudotsuga menziesii. Classification (NCBI taxonomy): domain Eukaryota; kingdom Viridiplantae; phylum Streptophyta; class Pinopsida; order Pinales; family Pinaceae; genus Pseudotsuga; species Pseudotsuga menziesii. The sequence goes on along the minus strand of LPNX010896395.1, from coordinate 48,593 downwards.
AACAAGTCTCATCCTTCTTTGCTTGTAGGTGATTGTACATGATCTTTCCTACAATTCAAATGAATTTGTATGGTTAGAAACATTTCATAAGGCATAATCATAATGGAAAATTCTTATGCATAAATATATGATCATGCAACTATTTTATCCAATACAACATTCATCCATATCTCAAGAAAACTTTCTAGATGCCTTCCATCTCTACCAGGATAACATTGATATTGTGCACTAATCCAATATGTTAGCAAAGAGGTTTCATTCTAGATAAGTAGAAATGGAGAGTTGTATAGCACCATGAGCTGCTTACCCATCACATGCATATTAGTAGTATACTGTCATTAATGCAAGCGTTCTATCATGCATAATACATCAACTGAATATAAAAAAATGCATAATAAAAACAATATCATGAAATGACAATTGAATACTTATGTTTATTTGTTTCATGGGTAGAATCCTTCTTGATCCTTTAGCTTCATCATTTTCTTCATTCATCATAGCATCATTTCTTATCCAAATGATAATATGGATAAGAGTTTCTTCAAGAGCTGATTTCTTCATATTCCTCATTGCTTGAGGTATCTGCTTTGGATGGTGAGATCTTGATCTTTAGTTGCTCCCATCTTCTCTTCTCTTATTATGAGTCGAGATTCTTCTTATTCCCAGAGGCTGCTAAAAGTAATCATTTCCTTCTGGCACACATTCCTCACATGAATGAATCCCATGATCTTGGGATGCCATTCAAGGTGGCTATCAACACTTTTTCATTCTCCACTTCTTCTTATACTACTACAAGTTTTTCTTTTATTTGAGAGACCCTTGTAAAGTATGACTTTATGGTCTGTACATTATAGATCTTCACATTCTTCAGCTAGTTTCTTAAGGTCATCTTGCTATTTATGTTATTCCCTTAAAATAGCTTGTTTAAGGAATCAAACATCTCTTTCAGTGTCTTTAGGGAAGACACTTTTGGTATAAGGTGACCCGTCATTAAATCAGTGATGATCTTCTTGGCCTTGGCCAAGTTCTTCTTGTGTAAGGCTTTTAGCCTCATCTCCCTCTGGAACTAGAACGTCTCCACTCATGTGGGTGTCCAATTCATTTTCTTTAGAGAGATAATATACTTCCATTCTTGGAAGTTGTCAGCTTCACCAAGCTTATCATCAAGCTGATGTGATAGACCAATTTTGAAATGAGAACCTCAAATGAAATTAGCAAAAGATTGGATCTTACTGATTTGAGGTGTCCATCCTGGTTCCGGTGCTGGCTGTTCTAGGGTTTGATAGAGAAACCCTAATTTTCAAAACTTGGAATATTTCAGATCTAATTGGATAGACAAATAGACCTCTTCATGGTGAGCTGTTGAATGTACTCATTTTCTGAAAAAAATGGAGGGAAGTTCCCAGAACATGAAGCCCTAGTTTTCCAATTTCTTCTGTAGAAATGTTTGATACTATTTCTATGGTATCTCTGCAATTACTACTCCTCTATTTCTGAAACTTCACAGTAAGGTAACCGTGCCTTTTTATTTTCCAAAACCATAGGGTTCATCAGAATTGGTTTCACCAATTGGGACTTCTGATCGTTTTCCCAAAGTGACCTATTTTAGGACTTTTCAGCATAGCGAAGTTGTATGGACTTCATGTGTCACTATTTCATCTTCTGGGTCTAAAAATTGGACTAGAAATAGTATAGTCAGTTCCCTTTCTGGAACATCTTCATACATTTCATTTATACCTTCGTAGTCTGAGATATAGGAATTCTCCCTAGGTGTCCTTTTTGGGGATGAATCCTGGGAGAGGATGGAACCCTAACTTGGAGGAATCATATCTCCTATAATATAGTGAATATGAGTTTGAAATTTGGATACAGTGTAAATAAGGACTTTATATTTGGTGTATGAATGTTTCAACTTTCGATCCTTCTCCAATCCCTATTTCTACCAAATGTACCAAAACGTATCAGTTTTAATATTTTAGGTTTTTCCAGCTCGGGCTCAAACTAGGTTCTGACTTTCCCAGAGTTTCACCCAACCAAAAATATCGACGCAGGTCTCTAAAATTTGATTTTGATGAGGAGATAAATCCTATGCTGAGATCACTCAAAAATTCATCTTCTGTAAGAATCCCTAATTTGTGGCACCAAAAACTGAAAAAGCCCGGAATCGAATTTTGCTTCGACAGAAAGAGTCACCCTTTAATGGAGAGTGAGCCTATAATACTTTTGCTGATGGATTGTGGAGAGAGACCCAAAACTTAAGAATCACTAGCTTCTCCAGCTGCACAATGTCTTGTTCTCAGGTAATCTTTGATACGATGTTAGAATTTTATCATTCAAGATAGCATTATCTTAGGATGTTATTTGAGAGAATAACATGCACAACAATAAACACAAGAGACAAGAGACACAACAAATTTTCCTCGAGGAAACCATAAAGAAGAAAACCCCACAACTTCCTTAGAGATAGAATGAGCACCAATGGTAGTAGTAAAACCCAAAAACATAAAGATGATCTCCACAACTTCTCTCTCTCTCTCTCTCTCACTTGAGAGAGCTACTTCTCTCTCACTCATGCGCCCTAATGAGTAAGTGTGTATGTGATAAATAGAGAGGCTCACTCTCTATTTATGTTCTTTTTTTCACTTAATGTCCACTTTAACATGTCGACCCCACTTAACAATTACTTACTAGAGCCAAAATCTCTAGGAGAGTCTAATAAACCTAGTGCCCCACAACTATGGGGGATTTTCCCTTCGATCAACAAGGAGGGTTATACTTAACACAACGGTGGGAAATATTGCCTTGACTTACACTAAATCACCTAGGGTTGACTTCTCTAGGATAGTCTAATAACCCTACGGCCCCACAAATGCGAGGAATTTAACCCTTGATCAATAGGAGGGTTATCAACAGTGACTTTACATGACTTGTTTACATTATTGAATCTCCCAATAGGAACATCGAGGCATGACATGACTCAAATACATTACAAACACTTCTAGGAATAAACATCGGGGTACAATACATAATATATACAAGTGAATACATTCTAAAGTTACAAATACATCAACAAGATATGGCCACCAACAGTTTCAAACCAGAAGATAAGCTCTATGGTTCAACCAACTTCAACTCCTGGAAGGTCAAGCTAAAAAATATTCTAGATGAAAATTACTTGGATGACATTGTTCTTAATGTCACAGAAAATCCAACAGAAAATGCTGGTAGGCTTTCTTGCAAGAGGAAGGAAGGTAATGCTTGAAGAATCATCTATGATTCTTTCAGAGACTCATTGATGCCCAACATCACATCTTTGAATATTGCTAAGGAATTTTATGATACTTTAGTCAACCTATATGAAAAGAAGGATCCTAGTCAGAAGAGAGCTTTGAAGAAGAGGCTATGAACTTTGAAGCTGAGCAAAGATGAAAGCGTTGGTTCTTTCTTCACAAATATTGCACAAGTAAGAGATCAATTCATTATTATTAGTATTATTATTGATGATGATGAATTTGTGAAAACAATGGTTGATGGTATCCCAAGCTCTTGGGAAACTTTCATGGCATCCATCTGTGGATGAGAGAATCAACCAACCTTTGAAAGTATTTGGCATGATTGCATAGAAGAAGAAGGAAGGAACAATGGAAATGTAATCAAGGAGGACAACCTTTCACTTGTAGAAAATACAAATAAATTCAATAATCCTTTCCCTCAGTAAAAGAAGGGAAAGAAACCTCAAGGTAAGTTTTTTGACATGTCAAAAGTGAAATGTTATAGTTGCCACAATTTTGGACATTTTGCTAGAGATCACAGGAATAACAAGAAGAAACCCAAGCAAAGGTTTCAAGAATCTACTACAGAAGTAGTAGAAGAATAAGATGAAGATGAAGAACCAAAGAAGCCTATAAGAAGAAAACCAAGGCTAACAAGGATGAAGATCCTTGAAGAGAGTACTACTTGATTTCCACTATAGCTAGTTCTTTCTCAGATTGTTCCACTTCTTGGTTGGTGGAAAGTGGTGCCTCAAGGAACATGACAGGTAACTGTGGAGATCTCACCAGTTACAAAATGAAGATGGTTCACCACTTAGGTATAACTTTGAGATGACTCCACTTAAAATATTGAAGGAGTTGGCTCAAATTCAGTTCAACTTGAATCGAGTCTGGTTCTTCATATTGATGTTATTCTTTATGTTCTTGGTTTAAAGAAGAATATTTTATTTGTTAATTTTTTAGAAGACAAGGGCTATAGAGTCCTGTTCATTGAAAATAAGGTCTTTTTATGGGAAAAAGACATAGATCTAAACTTAGTAGTACATATTGGGGTTCAAGATGGAGGCCTTACAGGGCTTCCAAGGATTCTACTCATGCAGTTGATCCATGTGATTTGTGGCATAGAAAGTTTGAACACCTTCACTGCACAGCACTTCCAAGATTACAGAAGATGGTCAGCAGAGATTTGGTGTTCCATGGGAAATTTGTGTTTCAAACACAAGAGCTTTCAAAGGAAGATGAAGTACCTCCACTAGAGTTTTCAGTTTCAGAAACTCGAAGGGAGGAAGAGGAATTTGAGGATCAAATTCCAGATGTTCTAGAGGATACTAAAATTATATCAGAAGAACTATTTGAAGTTCCTCCTTACAAAAGGAGATCAAATTGGTACCAAGAAATGGTACAAGAAGGGGAGAGGCATAAATATCCTCTTGGGACTTTAAGAGAAAGACCACAGAAGTACTCACGTCTTATGACTCAACTTGACAATATAGAACCTCCATCATATGAAGAATCAACAAGTCAATAGGTATGGGTTGATGCCATGATTGAAGAGTACATATCAATCATGAAGAATAATGTGTGGGAAGTTGCTCCCAAACCAACAAGAAATTTAGTAATGACAATTTCTCTTGTTGCTAGGTATTCTACCTTTAGAACCATCATTTCACTTGTTTCATTATTTGAATGGAATTTACATCAGACATATGTAAAGAAATTCTTCCTCAATAAGGTGGAAGCTTATGTTGAACAACTTGAAGGATTTGTGAAGAAAGCCTTGTATGCTCAAAGAGTTTGGTATGCAAGGATGGATGGATTGCTCCATGACTTAGGGTTTTTCAAAAGTACAACTAAATATAACTTGTAATTTGAGGTTGTTCATAATTATGTCTTGATAATTGTTCTATATGTAGATGACTTGTTCCTTATAGGTGCTGAACAATTGATAGAACAGTGTAAGAGGGATATTACCTCTGAATTTGGGATGAAATATCTTGAATTAGTGCATTAATTCCTTGGCTTAGAAGACTAGAAAAAGGCAGGAAAAATATTCCTAAAACAAGGAAATTATGCCAGGGACATCTTGCAAATATTTGGGATGCATGATTGCAAGTCTATGGGCATATCCATGACCATCAACTTAACAAAGTTGGGAGACTCAGCTACCAGTTCATAGAGTATGGAATCTAATCTGTATAAATAGATTTTTGGATCTTGCATGCACATCATGCATACGAGACCAGAAATAGAGAATGCTCTCAATCAGTGCATGCCCAACACTTATGGGCTCAAGGTTACTTCCAGCAATGGATTAATGTTATCTAGATATACTGATTCAGATTAGGCCGGTAGTGCAGTTGACCAGAAAAGTACCTCTTGTTATTGTTTTAGTATGGGATCAACAATGATCTCTTGGGCTAGCATGAAGCAGGATTATATAGCTCAGGGTACAACCGAGGAAGAGTATATTGCTACAATTGATTCCTACAAGGAAGTAGGTTGGATCAGAAAAAAAATATCTGATCTGTTCAAGGGAAAGATTTACTCCATGATCATCCATTGCAATAATCAAAGTTGCATAAATTTTCCAGAGAACCTAGTGTTCCATAATAGATTGAAACACAATGAAAGGAGGTATCATTTCATCAGAGACCTGGTTCAAAGAGATGCTCTGAAGTTGCAGTACATTTGTATAGATGAACATCTTGCAGATATCTTGACCAAGCCTATGTCAGCAACAAAGTTTGTGTACTTTCGTGACAAACTTGGTATGGAAAAGAATGCCTCTCTCACTAAGAGGGAGTGTTGATTTTTATGATCCGTATCGAAAGACATTCTCTTAAGAGAATGGGACCACCTGGTCTGGGACCATGGTTAAGACTCAACCCAGTGTTGAGTGACCATTCTATTGAATGGTAGATATCTGGTCTAGGACCATGCTATAGACCCAACTCTGCCATAGGTAGACTCAACCAAGTGTTGAGTTACCATTCTTTTGAATGGTAGACATCTGGTTCAGGACCACAATGTGGACCTATCTAGTATTGGTAGACTCATCTTAGTTCTAAGTATCCATTCTCTTAAAGAATAAAGCCACCTAGTCTATTACCAAGAAGAAACTATAATCCCTAGACTCGTTCTAAGCATGTGTGACACTCTTACCCTTAATATATGGGCTTTGTGTACTTCTCCAAGGCTTAGCTACCCTTGGTTAAGTTTCCTTAGTACCAGATCTAGGTGTCACATGGAGTATGAAGTAAAAACATTAATAACTCTCTTGGTTTATGATGATGTACTTTTGGAATAAAAAAGACCATAGGTAATGACCACAGGGGCACTTGGAAAAAGGATAAAGTCAAAATTCAAAAACACATAAGGACTTTCAGACTACAGAAAAATGACCACAAGTGAAAGTCAAAGATAAATAAGGACTTTTGGTAAAAGTAAAAAATACATAAAAGTACCTTTTTTGATAAAAAGGTAAAAGCAGAATCAGGACAAGAATAAAATATTATTATTTTATCTTTCCTAGTTTTGGCCCACTTACAGGTGAATGAAGATTATAAAATAACATAATGTCTTCCTCAGTATCATATACACTTTTTCTCTCACAGGTGAAGATGTTATTACTGAAGATTCCATTGAATACCTTTTTATGTTTTTTCCCCAGCTAGGGAATCCATCTCAGCTAACCCTTGCTTTGTTCTCAGGCTGTTTGTTTCTTCTTGAGCAAATTTGTTAGCTTCATAGCTAGGACAAAGAGCCCACTTGGGAACCCACATTGGTCTCGAGAGATACTACATAGCTCCAGGAATCCTAGCAGCAGCTGCTAGTTACTCCCAGTAGACTCGGGCTTTCTGCTATAGCCCTCGGGCTACTAGATAGCAGACATAGAGAGATTGCAAGCAGGTTTTAAGCCTTCAACCCAACAGACCCTGGTCTTCCCACTCCCATAGGAGAAACAAGAGGGTCACAACTGCCAATAAGAAAATTCAGGCATCCTGCTACAACCCTGGGCAGACTAGATCTGCAATTCGGGTAGGTTCAGAAAGTCATCAGAAAATTCAGGCATAGAGCAAAAGCATCTAGGTAATTCAGAAATTCAATGGGCATCCATTGACAGGAATTTAGGTAGTTGATAAAATTTTTGAGTAGGTTAAATTTAATTCTGGGCATCCTGTTTTAAGATCTAGGAAAATATGAAAAATTGCGAGCAAGCCCTAATTATTCCGAGCATCCTATCATAAATTCAAGAATACTGATTTTTGATAGTCTTGATTGATTCTGGGAAGCTGTCTTAATTCCTAGCAGTCATTTTTTGTTTTCGGGTAGGCCCTAATTTTCTCTTGGGAAGATCTGATATATTTTTTGGGCAATCTTGAATATTATTGGGGAGATATCAAAATTTTGGTAACTAGGGTTCGAAACCCTTGTTTTGATTTTTGCTGAGAATATTTTACTGTAAATTGTAGTCAAACCCAGATTAGGGTTTGAGGTACTTTTCGAAGAATTTCCTGTCATCTCATTTACGAGATGAGCTACTAATGATTTTTGGGGTTTTTGTTGTTTGAAGGTTTCCCAGTGAAAAACTCTTATGTCCATTGTGTTGATGTGATGAATGCCATTTTACTACACTTGTTATCTTTTTGAGTTAGTATGCAAATTTTTTAAGTATTTATACTAATGCTAAAATTCAACATACATCTTGTACCATCGAGAGAATAATTAAAATCCGTTCAAAGCAATATATTAATATTCTTGTAAGTGGACAATGATAGCATTGATGATATTGAGATATAAAAGAAACAAGTGGCTACATGGTAACATTACTTTCTGAAATATATTTACTGAATAAATTTGAATTATACAATTACTTAAATACATAATATTGTTAAAATTCTTTTATGTTGTTATATACATTATAAATATCGATTTCAGATAAGTTAATTAGGATTTTATGTTGTTATTTACATTATAAAGATCGATTTATATTAAGTTAATTAGGATCATTTATCGCTATGGGAATCTTTGGATCTATTTAAATCCTAGATTCTATTACTTTAATAAATTATAAAGTCATATATGTTCAATTAATATTTTGGGTAAGCCTTCTCCCGCTAGTTGTAATCAAGATTTATTGTACAATTGCTCAATATAGTTTTCAGTTTCAACTTAATGCCTAGTGCAAATTTCAATTGGAATTATACAATGTAATGGTTTACTTGTGGATTTTAGTATTGAGTTCAAAATAAGTTTGCATCAATATAGTTTCTTTATCCAAAAACCTAATTGGATTCCAAACAAAGAGATATATAAGATGATTGATGCTAATGATATATTTTCCAATAATAAATAACATAGGAATCTTCTAAAAAACTCCAAACACAATTTAATTCTAACATTTCTTACTGCTATAAAAATTGAACATCCAACACCTTAGATTTATGTTACTATGTATGAAAGAATCCAAATTGCTAGAAGATAAATAAAATAAATGCAAATAATTAAAATACCAAACTGTAAAAAGATCCAACTTATTGAACAATATAATTTCCTAGTGCAACTCTGGTTGCAAAAGCAAACCAACTTCTATTTTGCAACCAACTTCTATCTTCATGATAAATTGTCCATTTCTAGCATGTCTTGAGTCTGATTGATTGATAGTTTCAAACACTTAGTCCATGTAATATTATGTGGAGAGAATGGTGAATCTATATGTACAATATTTAGGCATTTTAAATGGAACATGTGTATCAAATAAAATTTGGGATAAAACATAACTAAATAATTTAGTTCAAATTTGATATTAATGTATTTTTAATTTTGTATTTCTTTGAATCGATGGTATCCATACCTACTCCTTTGCTGGAATTAAGATTCTCCGTATCATTTGAGATAAATTTAGTCACCCAACATATCTTTACCACTTGAGGCTTCAACAAATTATATTGCAATATTTTAATAATTCCTATTTTATTTAAATAAATATTATTAATGAGATAAACTTCTTTGTTTTATTTCTCTTGTTTATTTGACACTTAAATATTAATTAATTTTTCCTTTAAGTGTAATTCATTTTTTTTAAATAACAAAATGAGCTTATAATTAAAGAGAATCTTGATCTTGTTGCATGATTCTGTGAAATGTATAAGTATTTTAGAATTTGATAATGATGGAGTAAATCACATGCTCCATTGCAAAAAATTGACACTTAATTATTAATTAAATTTTCTTTAAGTGTATTTCATTTTTTTAAATAAAAAATGAGCTTATAATTAAAGAGCATCTTGATCTTTTTGCATGATTATGTGAAATGTTTATGTATTTTAGAATTTGATAATGATCCAGAAAATCACATGCTCTAGTGCAAAAAATACAATTGTTTCTAAAAGATAAAAATATCATGTCATCACTTTTTCTTAAGGTGAATGAGAGATTCATTCCATCAAAGCAATCCACATGATCCTATGGATATATCTCTGGGGATAACAAAAGCATCTTCGATCCAATTAAGTCAATAATGTCAACTAGATATTTTGCAGTAAATTTCCTAAACGAATGAGAGAGGAATTTGTTTTCGTTTAAACAACAATAGTGAATGTGTAAGCATCTGCATCCAACAGTATGAAAATGAATTTGATGAGGAAAATCAGATACAAATAAATTAAACAACCATTTTTTAAAGTGGATAGGTGATGCCCACCTCAAAATTCTCATTAATTTAGAAGTGCTAAGTGGAAATGAAATAAGTGGGATGATACTAGTAAAATTGGATGATTTAATTTGTAGTCTTGAATTATAAAACAAGTTGATGGAAGTCAAAAACAAAAGAAAAAAAACATACATTCCAATGTCTTCCATTGAATTTATGGTAAGCACTCTTTAAATCTAGTTTTTGAAAAACAACGTGATCCACTTATGTAGTCCACAATTTCATCCATTTTTGGAAGTGGGAGTCAACTTTGATTTTGATAAATTATAAACAAGTAATGAAGTGGATGTAGAGATGTTGAAGGTACTAGTAGGATCTATGGTTATGGAATTTTATCGAGTAGAATGTGAAGAACAATAAATTTTATTTTGATCTAGAAAAGCTAGGATCAATTGAAACTCAATGTAGGAAGACTCAAGGTAAAAAAAATATCCTTCCAAATAGTATGCAACTCAATTGGAGATACAAAAATATTCACCATATCACTATTCTGGAACCATTTGAGCAATTAGCACAAGTTTTGAATCTTCCCACATTCTGGAAATAACAACAAACACCAACATGTACATAATGATTTCTATACCACTCGATTTAAAATAAAAATCCAGGAAGAAGGAAAGCAATGGGTTTTAATAGCATCCTTCAATTGTTGACATCATTGCGGACCATGCCAAAAATAAACCAACGTCTACTATCTTCTAGTTGTCTTCCATGTTATCTCCATACAATAACAAATATGACAGTTGGAGCATTGTGATAAAACATATGAAGTCTTCAGAATGACATATTTTTTTGGGGTTTTGTGTACCTGGCCCACTTCTCCTATCCTTCTTGAAAATGCATAAGGCACTCCAACTTTTGTAATAAATTTTTATGGCCCCTCGAAAACAAGATTCTTACATTTATTTATGTATTTTTTTGAAATAGATAAAAATCACTGCAATTAAAACTTTGTTCTATGCCACATTCCACCTTCACTGGGAGATGAGAAATAAGTGCATCTATATGAAGGCATTTCCCTCCAAGTGCAAACAACATAGGCATTGCCAAAGAAAGATGTAGAAGTGGGAAAAAAGGTTGGAGCATGAGCAAATACAATAACAACTAACCAAGCTACAAATGAAAAATAATGAAAGCAGAGATGAAAAAAAAACCAATGACTAGATCATAGGTGAAGGAAGCTAGGGTGACAACACAGTCTCCTAGAGTCGAATAAGATGGATCAATAGAATCAACAACAACAACTTCTTCTACTAGATCTTTGCAAGATGTGCCTCAACTGCTGGTTCATCCACAAGGTAAGATGAACTCAATGTAAATGTACAACATATCTATTGGTTTTTTTCCATCATGGACTGGGAAAGCGATGATATGAGCCATTGGGCACAGGTTTTTTTTTTCAACATACA
>LPNX010896395.1:18985-36766 GCA_001517045.1 Pseudotsuga menziesii | reverse complement strand
ATACCTCTTGTGTATATTTGATGTTCCAAGCATTTGTTCACTGAAATATTCTTTCAAAATTTTTGGCACGAGGGTCATCTCCTCACGATACCACATGTTCACATGTAGGCCTCCTCAACATGTATATATAATATTCATCTTATAAAAGGATAACACCATTCATTGACTTTTTACAGCTCTCAAGCGTATCTCCTACATAGAGCTTGTAAGTGCTCAAGACATCGAAACCCACATATCTCTGAGTATGAAATCTTAACATCGCAAAGGTTGTCACTATAGAACCTAACACCTCACCTGGCTACTCTCTAGCAGTTCTGCTTTAGATCTTAACACCTCCTCTAGGTGCTCACTGATATCTCTTTTCCTAGGACTTTAATTTCATAGAGCACTCAACAGAGCCTAACACATCACAAATATTCTCACGGGAACCTCTGTACTAGCTTATCAAAAAAATTAGATCCCAAACACTTTAGGTTCTCTAGAGCCAACATGCTCAACAACAAACTCAATTTCTTTTTCTTAATTGCATAGTTTAAATATCCAATTTTCTTCTTCCTCTTCATGGGTTCATTAATCGTGTATACTTTGTCTTAAAATGAATGAGTCCTTCCTTGATGATATTAGTTAGATAGTAATTGTATTGAAGCAAGTTCATGAGTTTAAATTCCTAGATTTGTCTATTCGATGTCTATAGTGTACATCCTTACTTCATATACTTGTGTATGCAAACTAAGATAAAGTGTAAACCTTGAGTCAATATTATTTTATAATTTGAGGAAAGAGCCTTATAACCCAAGGCATCCCCCGTTATCAGATCAAACGTTTTGTAACTCTTTATCTAATTAGTCTTTTGTTTCATTTATTTTTTACAGGTTTCATATGTTCATAATCAGTTCTTCAATAATGATATGTTGGAACAATGAAAAATTCATTACTTGCAATCTCAATATGTTGTTAGGCATAATAATATATATTTAATATCATTTCAAAACAAACATTGAATGCATGAAATAATTTAATCATCATTGAGTATACTCAATGTTACAAAACCTATCCGCTCCACATCAAACCAAACATTCAATAATTCTAAACATACTTGATGTTCTTAATCCCACTGGCTCAACAACATATACACATAGTAACCTAGTAATATTGATCCTCTAGAGCTTATCCGCTCATCATCAAGACATATTTATCTAAGTCTTCCAAGGCTTAATTAAAAGCATTACACATCAACATGTCAAAAACACATTATCACACTGCATAGCTTGATACTTCTAGTATATATATAGGTCCATTCTAAACATTCTATGAAATAATTACCTTATCATAGATATGCTATATAGACAGCTATTAATTCTTAAAAATACTATGGTTAACATACTCAAATTTTCAGTAGAAAATCCCAAAACTTCTTATAAAGTATTCTCTCGACATATCAAATTATCTAAATTATGTTTGGAAACAAATGCAATTGTATTATCAAATGATAATACCTTGCTAACCTTCCATAATAATCAAGGAATCATTTTGATTCTATATGTTAACTTTTCCCATCGCGAAATTTATCTTTTTCTTTTGACTACCTTATCGATTCCCATCCAGCGTGATTATTGTAGTCTTATGTACCTTCATTCCTTAGTTACAATTTCTTGCCAAAAATTGTTTGCACTATAAAATATAATGACAAGTTAATTATTCAATAACATAGTCATAATTACATTTTACTCACTTACACCTTATCAAACATTCATACCCTACTTAATATAAGCTCGAATTCCCCGGATGCGGGTGGTTCATTGACACATGGACAACAAGGGGTGACCATCGGGATACACAGTTGTCGCTCGATATCAATCCTATGAAATCATCCCAACTCGCCCTTAACTTTCGCGATATGGAAACCACTTCGTTGCAACGAGAGCTTCAAAATCATGATGGGAAGAGACCTTAGTACCGTGATCTGGTACCTCACATCACCCTGTAGAATTAGGTCCATGTTAATGGTGCCTCAATATTTGTGTCCCTTCATTAAGGGTTTCCTACTCATTGTTCTATACCTCATTTGTTCGCTCTGGTTCAATGCTATGGAGACTGGTTATTCTACAACAACAGTGGTGACGGTGAAACATCATAGTCTTCATCCTCCTTATCTCATCCTCTTTGTCGATGCTTCACATCTTCATTACTTTCTGCTGTTGATCAAGAAGATATTGTTGCATAGATTGCGAGCCACACCTAGAAGAGGTCACGATGGTCGTGGTGATGTTAATGAGTGGCTCCATAATCTTCATGGCTCAAGCAAACACAAAAGGTTATGACTTATAAATTCTAGACTCTCTACACCAAGTCTTCGATGATTGGGAAGATGAGCTCACAGGTTCTCACACAACGAAAAATCAAACAGTTGAATGCAGGAAGAACTATTAGGTTACCAAAAAACTTTTGTCTAGACTTCTTCTTCATTCCACTGTCCCCTAGCTTAAGTCTCCGTCTCTTCCCATGAATCCATGAACATCTTGTTCCATGAATCCTTTAGCAGCTCCTATGGAAATTGAACATTCGCCCCCCGTCACAGAGGATCAAGTCCAACTCTAAGCATGAAAAAAATGCCTTTGACATTGTGGCTGAATATAGAAAAAAAGAGCTACTTTTGGTTAAGCAAATCCCCTCCAATAGTGAGGAGGACACCAACAATGGAGAAGATACCAACAACAATGTCGAAAGTCTAGGAAAACATGATGGTCAATATTATTCCAACCCTCTTTCTCCCTTAGCGATGGGTCAACCAAACTTTCAACTAAGCTTCAGATTCTAGGTTCCAATAGAGGAGGAGCCACCCTCCAAGCGATAATCCAAGCTTCATGGCTTCTTTTCTTTCTCTTTTTGTCTGGGCCTCATGGGGTTTGGAATCCCCTTCTAATTACAATAGTTATTTTTAGTTTTGATATATAAATACTGTTAATTATTGTATTACTATGATCTGTTTTCCCTCTCACAAGGATGATCACTTGGCCTGTAAAATCCCGATTTCCCCTTAGGGGTAGGACTCAACTCCATCTCTTCTATATTATTCTTGCAGAATTGTTACTCTGAATTGAATTTTTTATTGTACTACTATTTTACTTCAATAGACTAGTTTCTGAATTAAAAAAAAAACTCTAATTGAGATTTAACTTTTAATGCCATGACTAAGTTTATGTCACCATATATTTTCTTCAACATCCTTAACTCGATGTATTCGTACTTGGATTTTAACCTTTCTCATTTTTTTTTAACAAGTGATACATAGAATTGCACATTACCCATCATTAATCATGTAAAATAACATAAGTAGGTCTTTCCATAGGCACGACAATTTAAATTATTTTTAGCAAGGTTATGTATTCATTTTTGCATTCACAAATCTTCATAATATGTTTAAATCAAACATATCATCTTATCGATCATCATACAAACTTCGCTCCTCATATATGTATTTTCACATCTCAGTTATGCAACTAGATTAACACATTCAAACACATGATTCTAAGCGAACCGGTTCATGTACTTTGATGATCATAACATTAAAACATTTTCTTTATATATCATGCATGTTAAATAAGTAACACAAAATATCATTTTTGAATAATCAATTCTTCACAACTTCCCAACATACATGTATGCATGTGAGTCCTTTAGATCGGAGTGTTGCAAACCTTCTTTAATACCGTTTGTAACAAATCCAATTTCCATCATGGAATTTTATGGAAGTGGCATAAATTATTATATGCTTGACATGCTACTTTCAAACTGAATACTTTAGTACTATTGTCTTCTTAACATGCTCGATCATTCAATAAGTCCTTGTTAACTTATGTCGACCTTCATGCATCTAACATATTAGCTAAAACCTAGTGAACCTACCATCAACATCCCCACTTTCATTATTATAGGTTATAACTAGCCACATTTTTTAACCTTCAAATTGCATGGATAACTCATTAGATACATTGTATATATTGTAATTAATATATAAAACCAAACACATTAACTTAATATCTGCTTGTATAATAAAGGTTAACCAAGAAATATTACAACTAAGAAAGATTAGTCATATGGTCGTGATAGTCCAATATATCATCATAACAACTATTTTCAACTATATACTTACTTAATTCTATATTTTTCAATATTTAAATTTTCCAGTACATTTATAATCAATAAAACACATCTTCCTACAATTTTTTATGCAAATCACCATAACACTTTCACCACATGAATTTCATAGCTAATATTAACAACTTTATGCAACAAACTTGACAAATTAGTAAAATAAAGAATTGACAAGTCACTTATCTGAAGACAGTTGAAAAGAGTAGACTAACATAACTTAAGGTAACTGAGGGCTTGACTTTGACTTTCCACCCTGTTAACCCAAAAAATCCCTCACTCAGCTCTACATGGCCTACACCACCCAAGGACACCCATGCACGACCCTCATTTCACCCTGTTGGACCCCACAACCTTAAAAAGGATTAAGAATGAGCAAAAGGGCTTAAAATCCCCTAAAAAGAGCCAAAATAGCTCTCATGGGGGCCAAATCCTCCCAAAAGGGGCTAAAATCCATAAAAGGAGTTTAAAAACCCAAAAGGAGCTAAAGATAGGGCGGAAGGGGATAAAAGCCCAAAAAAGGGATAAAGCCCCAACCAGGGGCCTAAAACCCTGAAAACCCCCAAAAAAGCTATAAATAGAGGGGTCGAAGTCACTCTCAAATCATTCCTCCCTTGCATACTGTTATGTTGCCTGAGTGGATGCCTTGAGACCATTTTCCACTCAAGCCACCCACACTCCCTCTCCTCCATTCCTCCATTGAGCCATAGGTCCCCCCCCCCATTCTAAAGAGAGGTGCTTCTCCAAGCTAGGGAATAGTGGCCCATTTCCACCAAAAGAAGGTATAATGTTTGTTTTATTTTGTTTGTTTCAATATTTCCTAACTTATCTTTCTTTAAAGGTTTATTGCTTAAGATTTTTTGGCAGGTAATTTGGTTCTAACAGTTATATGCAGGGGCTTGGAGTTTAAACCCTAACCTTGTGTGTAGAGGGGTTTCATTTTTATTTCTTTTATGTTCTTTATTTCCTTTACATTTCATTTTTCTTGCATAACCACCAAGAACCCTACCCTTCCATCCTATAGATGAAAGGTAGCCATTCCTTCCCTGTAGTAAGGGAGAAATCCCTACTACAGAACTGGCGACCATACTAGGTCGATCCCTGGAGTGTTTTTACAAGTTTCAGTTTCTAATTCTGGTTTTTTTTTTCCTAGTTTAAATTTTTGTCAAATCTAGCTTAGATATTTGTTTCTTTTCATTTCTAGTTACTGTTGAGCCTTCTCAATGCCAATATGAGCCCATTTGGTCACAGTATTAGTTACTGTTGCCCATTCTATGATTTGCAAATCACTCAACTGTGCAAAAATGGCCGAACCAAATTTCTGAAAATTCACCTATGTACGGGCTCATTTTCTGCCCAAAAAATTGATCCATTTGCAAATATGCTTGCAATTAGGGGTAAAAGGGCCCGTTTCCGAAGTGGGTGTTCAACCGTTTGAGGTAATTCCTCACGGTTTGATCACAATCCACTTCTCAAAAACATGACCTTTATAGGTGCGTGACCCATTTTTGGGCTTGACTGTTTGCTTCTATTGGGACTTTCAGTGCATCCCAGTCGCCTCTATCCATCAAAACTGTTTCTATTTCTATTTCTGTTTATGTCCCTTTTATTTACAGAACAAAGATTGATTAAATCAAAGTGTAAATCAAACTGTAAATCAATGCTTAATGGATTAGTGAATGCAGCTTGACTAAAATTTACTTAAAAGCAACATCTTTCCTAACCCTTCCTCCTCTACCCAGTCATCACCCTTTGGGGTATTCTGGGATAAGACGAAGGGTGAAGCTTGTATAGTAATAAGCACTTTACTTAATATCTTTCAAAGCCACTAAAAATGGGTGACTTGGAAGGTAGAGGGGGTAGAGAAGGAGGGGTTCTCACGATTCTCAGTGTCCTCCCTATTGACCAACCTTGCATCCAAAGGGTGACCTATGGATCTACGGATGGGATTAGTCCCATAGTGTTGAGATCCCAACGCCCTCTCCTGGTTGAAGAGAAATATATGTGTAAGGTAGTCACTTAGTCAGGCTATCATAGTTTAGGATTACAAATGGTACATGTCTAAGAATTTCTGATTACTATTTACTACTTTCATTCACAATGTTATCAACTCTGTGCAATATTCATAAACCATTTAAGCATCCACCAGGTATAACAAAAAAAAGGACATACACACCATACCATGTAAATCAAACCAACTCAGTTCATAATGTTGAGTAAGCCATTAAAATTTACAATTTACGCTAAGTTAAACATCTGTTGTCCTTAAGGACATAAGTCCCTAACTTCCTTAACTATGGGAAGTACTTGGGCTCAACCCAGAAACTCATTGTGAGGAGTACCATGGGAACCCCAAATTAGCTGGTCGCTGAGAGGAATTTCCAAGCAAAATGGGCTACGAACCCCACCAATTAATGAACACTCCCGTGAGGAAAAATCCAAGCGTTGTCTTCTGGCAGTCTTGGTGGCCGAGTGACCACCTGAAGCCAATAGGAATCCATTAAAACTAGGGTCCAAAAATCATTAACACCATTTTGACATACAAATCTGACATGATTGATCCCTCATGCTCTTCCTCATGCCTAAGACGTGAACCACCACAGTATAGGTCATTAAACCGACATCATCGAGACCATTCTCGATGAACTTCTACACCATCAGAAGGCCACACATCCTCTTATTTAGATTCAAACCCATATTAGTCTGAACCAGATCTGCACACTACACCATCAAGCCCCATGGCTGGTGCAAACCCAGATCCATTTTTCAGCGTAGTAATTTCTAGTGGACCCATGTCCACACCACAAACCACCACCAACGCCCCTGCAGGTGGCCCCAACATAGTCATGCAAACCATCATAAGCCATCTACCACCAACCATATTGACCAGTCAAGTTGTCCCACCTACAACACATGGGGGAAATATGCCTTCAACCCACACTGTCCCACTTAGGATACATGGGGGAAATGGCCCTTCCACCTACACTTCCCCTCCTATCATACATGGGGGCAGTCGCCCTTCCACCTATAGTACCCCTCCTACCACACATGGGGGCACTGGCCCGTCGACAATGGTGCCACAAGTACCCCCAATTATGCAGGTGCATCATGTACCTACAAACCCCACCACCATGGCTGCCCCATCTCACATAAACATGGGGTCAAACCTTCCTTTCATGGCACATATCAACTTGCCTGACTTGGCTCAGTTAACAAATGACCCTATTCACCATCAAACGTTTTGGCCTCCCATGGAAAACAAACTTCCCTCAGACATTCCCAATTTTGAAGGAAAGGAAAGGGAGTGCCCCAAAAACCATATCATGACATTTCATCTATGGTGCTCATCAAACAACATTGTAGATGATTCGATCAGGCTAAGACTATTCCAATGCACCCTCATAGGTGCTGTAGCCAAGTGGTACATTGAGCTACCACAAGCCAAGTACCTAGATTTCAACTCCGTAGCTTGCATGTTCCTGCAATATTTCCAACTCCCCGTCAGATATGATGAAGGGGTGGAGATCTTGTTATCTTTCCGCCAGAATACTGCGAACCACATAACCGACCACATCCATGAGTGGCGGCGATGCCGTAGTTTGTGTAAGATCCAACTTGATTACTGGATATTCCTGGATTGGTTCCTTAAAAACTTGCTCCCACCTATAGCAAAGGACGTCGCATTTGAATGTCCCCAATCTGAAGAGGAGGCCATCTTGAAAGCCCAAGAATTTGATCTGATCTATGCACAGTTTGGATACCTTTACACCATCATTCCAGATACTCCTTTTGCAGACACCTCCTACTAGGATGTACTGGGAGCATCCCATGCTGCAGATGGCATCATACGTTCTGTCTCTCACCAACCATAGCACCGTCCGACACCACCTGCAATACCACCACAACCAAGCAACACCCTTAGTGTTGCTTACCAAAACCAAACTCCGGACTATGCAAGAATGATGTCCCAGTCTGGAGCCACAACATTTTATGCACAACCTATGCCATTGCAGGAGACCTAGGCATTAGCTTGGCCGAAAAAGAAATACACTGGACAAATGCCCACATTGGTGGCACCAACACCTACCCAAGTCTACTATTCACCATCTATGCAAGATGTTCAAGCCCCTGTCCCTGCTCCACTTGCTCCATTGGGACAAGATTTTGCACAACAAAACCATCCCAACCAGCCAGCCCCCAATAACCAACAACGGAAAGCTAGGAACAACTGACCCCAGAACCAAGGCAATAATCAACCATGGAGAGGCAGTCAACAACCAAATCCTCCCAACAATGTCGTGGTAAACCGGCTAGCCAAAAATCCTCAACAACCAAATGCACCGAGACGCAAGGCTCCATTGCAGACAAACCAACCGTGCACACTATGTGAGGTATATGGGCACTACAAATTTGAGTGTCCTTTCATGGTTCATGCTAAACATGCCATTAGAAATGAGGTTCAACATGCCACCAATACAATGGACCAAGCCCAACCCAACTTGGCACCACAAGGACCTCCTCCTATGGTGCTCCAAAACCCATTACCACTCCAAGGATTGGTGGAAAACACACCCCCTCCCCAACCCAATCCCAATGCTCTGGGGGCACCTCCCATGACAGAAACAGGTATCCACCACCTGCTAGCTATGACAACTAAAGAGGTCAATCTACAAACTAGATGAAATCAGTACGGAACCAAAACCAAACCCGCTAACACATCAGTGACATCTACGTCTAAAACAACCAATGCACCTCTTCAGTTACCCCCTTTCCTGCGCCCCCCCATACACCGAGTTGCCAACAATGCCACAACTAGAGCTGTAGTCAACTACAACATTGTGGATAATTTGTCCCAAACACCTACCACCATGTCTGCTCTTGAGGTACTCAAAACTTGCCCAATGCAATGGAAAGCCTTACTAGCCACCCTCAGTGTTGTGGACCCCTCTTACTTCAAGTTGATCACATTCGACACGAAGAATGCATAATTGTGAGTGCCATCAACTATTTCCTTTCAAATCTCGGTGCCTATCCAAAATTCGATCGTGCACCGGTGCATAGTGGATGAGGGGGCATCCACGTGCATTATGTCTACCCTAGTCTGGAAAAAACTTGGATCCGCAATTCTGCAACCATCCTCCACAACTCTATGAGCTTATGATGGTCATCCCATTAAAGCCTAAGGAATCCTCCCCCACATCCTCGTCACATTAGCTAGGAAGACAATATTGATTGACATAGAAGTTGCCAATGCTCAATTAGACTTTAACCTTCTCCTCGGAAGAAGTTATATGTATGCCACGAGAGCCGTAGCATCAACTGTCTTTTGTCTCATGATATCCCCCCATGAAAAGAAAATCATGATGGTTGACCAACTAAATTATCATGACCTTCAAGGGATAACGACACCCACCAACGTTATCCCTACAATCAACACCATTGATATGCAATGGATGACCACACATGCCAATGTTATCCCTGCGGTCAACCCCATGGTTGACAACATACCAGCCTCCCCATTATTGAAAGTGGGCCTTGGGTTATTTTTAGATACCACCATGATGGCCCCTTTCCCCTTAGTGTCACCACTTCCAACACCAAATGAGACTACAGACTTGTGCATGCTTTCATCCAGCACTGCTGCACCCAAACAACAACCGCAGCCACAACCCTAACTGCGACTGCAACACCATACATAGTCGCAACATCAACAGCAGCCACAAGATCATCTATAGCCACAGCATTATGCACATCTTAAACCAAAACCTCATCCCCACATACAACCATTAGAGAATTATCTAGGCTCCTCCCGAGTCCACACAATTCCCTTCCTCTTTCCCTCGCCTGGTGTCATGAGAAAGCCAATAATGGCCACCTTAAACCTACCCAACTTTACATTGGGAATTCCCATGTGGTATCTCGATCCATAGACTCAACCACCAATCCCCCAGGTAGTCTTAACATTCATATAACCCATTGCGATTCAATCTCATCCTCCACTCGGCCCACAAAAACCAACCACCACACCTGCACCCGCCCTACCCCACCTAAAAAGGGCCAAGGGAAAAATTGCGAAAGATACCACTGAACCTCGACAGATCCTTCCTTGCACTGTCTGTGAAGAACAGGGCCATCCAACTGAGAACTGCCCTGATATTTCTATAATCTGCGTGCATTTGTATGCCATGGATAAAACCAAAAATCTCCCCGTGGTTGAACTTCCAAGCGCGCAAATAGTGAGAAACAAGTCATTGTGAAAAAACCATGCTTGCACCCTTTGCGGATTGTATGGACGCTATTCTCACCAATGCCAAGACTTGTCCAATTTTCGAATGGATTTAGCCGACCTTTGAAAACATTCCCTTGAATCTGAGATCACCCCGATCGAAGAAGTTCAGCCCCCACCTCCTTCTTTGGACACCATGTCCATTTACATGATGTCCGGTTCTACTGACGCTCTTGTCTCCACTGTCAATGACGGTCCATCATACGTGTCTCTTTGTTTCTTCCGTAATGATGAGGATATACTTGAATCCTTAACCACCCCATAATACCCATGGGACGACATTCACCATCGCTCGTTCTTCCTCCCCGAAGAACTTGTGTCACAGTTAGACTAGTTTTTCATGGAAATCAAATATTTCATTCATGGGAAAGTGGACTATTTCAAAAACCCCATTCCAGCACCATATACCTTCGAAGAAGGGAAAATGGCCAACATCTCACCAACCACCAAAATCAACATCTCAACCAATCCTGAGGTTGTTGAAGAAATCATGTTGGGGGCATCCTACTCCCAGGAAGAAGTCGCTACCTACAAAGCTCTCTTCCAAGAATTATGCGACATCTTTGCTTGGTCTTAAACTGAAATGCCTGGGTTGGATCCATCCATCGTGGAACACCACATCAACACATGGCCCAATGTGGCCCCCGTATGCCAAAAGCAACAGCCCATCCATCCTTCCAAAGCGGTCGCAGTTAAAGCCAAGATAGAGAAGCTGCACACAACTAGCTTCATTTACCCCATTGCATACACCGCTTGGGTTTCTAATCCTATTCCCATGAATAAAAAATAGGGTACCATCCGCGTTTGCATAGACTTCCACAATCTAAATGGGGCATGTCCCAAAGACAACCTCCCAACACCCTTCATCAATCAGAATATTGATGCATGCACCGGACATGAGGTTTTTTATTTCATGGATGGGTTTTCTGGATATAACCAAATCTAGATTCGGAAAGAAGATCATTACAAGACTACATTCACAACCCATGGGGCACATTTTCCTATTGAGTAACGCCCTTTGGTCTGAAGAATGCTAGAGCCACCTTCTAGTGTGCCATGACACATTGTTTCTGCGACCTCATCCACATCATGTTGGTCTATCTTCACAACCTCATTGTGCGGTCACATAAACAAGCACAACACATAGACGACTTGTGGCAAGCCTTCCGATACAAAATCTGCTTAAACCATTTCAAATGTGTTTTCTGTGTCCCAACGGGCCGTCTCCTAGGGTTCATCGTGTCACACAAGGGAATGACCGCTGATCCCCTGAAATTCCAAACCACTTTCCCTCTCACGTCACCTCTTTAAGTGATGGTAGCTCAGCTTGTAACATAGTCTTGTCCTTTTTTTTTGAAATTTTTTTACCACAAATCAGAGACCCCCATTAGGGGAAGCACCATTAGCTGCTAGGTAGATTCAGCTGGAATTTGTTTGAGACACCTCTCACACCTCTGGGATCAAGATTCCTCCCTCTATATTTTAATGAGATCATCGTCTCATGTTTAATAAGTAATTTTTGGGGCCACTACCAGGGAGTTACCATGGTTTACATACCACATTGTGATACAAGTGTCTCCAGACCTGTACTTGTGTCACACTTTCCTTTCGCCACTCATGTGGATTCTCGGGCCACCGCCCGTAAGGCACATCATTGTGATTTTTAGCATATAGTTGTCTAATTAGTCCACCACACCTTATGCGGATCTCTAGACCATCGTCCGGAGAACGAATCATTTCCTTTGCATGCATTTGGCATATAACTACCTCCAGAATTTCACTCACATGACATGTAGTCAAGCCCGTCCATCAAAACTCACACATGACTCTCCTAACCTCTGTCTGAGAGCCACCTCAGTTTTCATGCCTCTATCTCACCGACTCGCGTGCCTCTACCGCGATCTATCCCATGCATGTATTGGTATGTTTAAGAGCCACCTACTCCATCCATACTGCATGGATGACCTTTGGACCACTGTCCACTATCTCGACATAGGGGCACCACCTATGCCTCCTCGGTTGGTTGACCATACTGGAGCTTCTTTTAAGCTCTTTTCTGACTCCTAAAAGAATAAAAATATTGTCGAGCACAACTACTTCCTTTCTCGCTCATTAAAGTATAGGAAAGGGAGTCTACATCATCTTGTTTATCTCCTTTTTCCGACTATGTAGACCATCAAATGAAAAGGACCATCTTGGCACATTCAAGCCAAGACCATTCCCCTCTACATACTTTTATGCTTTCTTGGGCAGAGGGGCTGACCTTTACGAAAAATGACACCATGGGTTGTCATTAAGCTCTTTTCCATCCTTCTCATCAAGAAAATATTGCCAAGCAAAATTGGTCTCATTCATGATCATAAAAGTATCTGAATGGCCGTCCAGTCAATATAGGTTTAACCTTTTTCGGCCTGACTGAACTACCAATGGTAAAGAAGTCTCTCATCCCCTAAAGGATGGCAAAGCTCTCCTGTGTATACTTTTATCATTTTTTAGGTGCAGGAGACTAGCAACGAAAAATAGCCCCCAATGGAGTCTTCTTCATGCTTTAAGTCTCCAAAATTGAAAGCACCATCGAGCATTTACTTTCTCGAACTCTCCAAAAATCCACAAGATTGTACCACAACAGTGTCTCTAGACACCACCCCACAGATAATAGTTTGGCAGCATTTCCACTTTGGGTCACCTTTGTTTAGAGTACTCTGCAATGTTTCTTCATTGGATCCCATCAATATCAAAAGTTTCTACCTCTCCCAAGCATTTCCCATATGCATTGACATTCCCAGTATTACAGCTATGATCCCTTTTCCATGATTCATTTTCATTTGTTGCCTGGTATGCCCTACCGTCATACTCTGAACAAAGGAATTTTGAGTCTACTACACTCCCTCTACCCCTGTTCAACTCCTTCCATTCCTCCCCCCCCCCCCCAATTCAGTGGGTCAGTTCGTAGATTGTCTCACATTTTTCGGTTATCTCCCTCATGCTTCTGGTTGAGGAAACACCATTTCCTTGACCAGGGGCAGGTCTCCATCTGTAGATGACAACACATGTATTCTAGAGGATAGACCCAGAGGTCCCTATATCTTGGTTTCATTAACCTCATTGATGAGTTCCTTGGACCACTTGAGAGGAGTCCTCAGTGCCTCTCGAGATGGTTGTTTCTCATGTGCTCAACTCTAGCAACATCATCGCACTGTTGAGATTTGTATAGGGTAATGGTTAGTGAAGTATTTGGTCGAAGACCATAGATGTCACCTAACTCTAGCACATTGATGAGTCTATTTGAGGGACCCCAACAAGCTTATGTCCCTTATGATTTCTCAGTTGCATTGGAAACAATGTTTAGAAGCCCTAACAACGCTTCTATATAGATTTATGATTGATGCAAGATATTTGTACCACAGAGGCTCTGACTCCCCATCAATGAGTCCATATAGATATGTACCATTCCAAGATGCAGCAGGTCATCAGTCATGAAGATATAGCATTCCATGAGAATGCCATGGGTCCAATGTAGCAGTTCTTCAGATCAATATTGTATTCAGCCTCTAATTGAGGCAACCGGTATTGTATCATTAGTTGTACATGATCAGCTCTTGTCTTATAGAGCATAGATCACACTATTATTTTGACATTGTTATGAGCATCGGGATGCCCGCCTCATCCATATACATGTCACACATTATTTGTATCTTAGCCATTGATGGGAACCATATTAATACAAAAACGAAAAGTCACCATGCCCCATCCCACGAAGCACCACCTCTCCGCAGAAAATTCTATGATATTTGTCAGCCATACGATGAGCTCCTGACCTCACACATTAGGGGGCAATCTGTTAACCCAAAAAATCCCTCACTCAGCTCTACATGGCCTACACCACCCAAGGACACCCATGCATGACCCTCATCTCACCCCGTTGGACCCCCACACCCTCAAAAAGGTTTAAGAATGAGCAAAAGGGCTTAAAATCCCCTAGAAAGAGCCAAAATAGATCTCATAGGGGCTAAATCCTCCAAAAAGGGGCTAAAACCCCTCAAAGGAGCTTAAAACCCCAAAACAAGCTAAAGCTAGGGCTAAAGAGGCTAAAATCCCAAAAAAGGGCTGAAGCCCCAACCAGGGGCTTAAAACCCTAAAATACCCCAAAAAAGCTATCAATAAAGGGGTGGGGGTCACTCTCAAATCATTCCTCCCTTGCATACTATTATGCTACCCGATTTGATGCCTTGAGACCATTTGCCTCTCAAGCCACCCACACTCCCTCTCCTCCATTGAGCCATAGCTCCCCCCCCCCCATTCTCAAGAGAGGTGCTTCTCCAAGCTAGGGCATGGTGTCCCATTTCCACCAAAACAAGGTATAATGTTAGTTTTATTTTGTGTGTTTTAGTATTTTCTAACTTATCTTTGTTTGCAGGTTTATTGCTTAACATGTTTTTGCAGGTATTTTGGTTCTAACAGTTGTATGCAGGGCCTTGGAGTTTAAACCCTAACCTTTTGTGCAGAGGGGTTTCGTTTTTCTTTCTTTTATGTTCTTTATTTCCTTTCTATTTTTTTCTTCTTGCATAACCACTAGGAGCCCTACCCTTCCATATATTGGACGGAAGGTAGCCATTCCTGCCCTGTAGTAAGGGAGAAATCCCTGCTACACAACCTACCTTAGGATTTATGTTTGGCTTACTGACAGAGGCCACCCCCGAGTTGGGTGTGAATTCACTAGTTGAAGAAGAATACTTAATATATTACAAAAACTTCCCATCTTAGTCCCAATATTAAATATTCTACAATTTTTTCATTAACATAACCAGAACTGATGACTTAAGAATGATCTCATCCTTACAATCCGATGAGTCATTTTTTTTTTCAAAACTTAATTCTCCCTCTTTTGAATTGAACTTAATAGAGCAATTATTTTTCCTTTTCACTATTGAGAAGGCCATCTTTCACCAAGGCCACCAATCTTTGGTTTCAAAAGGATTTAGTACAAATAGTACATCTAAGGTTTTGACTTATCCTAGCCACCAAGGTGAGCATTGTTTACAGGAGTATCAACATATATTGAAACTAGTTACAATTTAAATTGCCAGTATTTTCTCTGCAAAATAACGTGTCTCTTGGTAACCAGGTTTATTATTAAGCAAATTATTGAGGTTTTATTTAATAAGAAACTAAATTAAACATGAATTACATCTCCTTTGGCTTCTCCCTCTACCTATCCAAAAAAAAATATTATAAATCAACTCTAAATGCATTAACCTAGGGTTGCGCACATTAAATCTCAGAAATATAATATAATTTTAAGAAAACCATACAAGCCTGCACCCACACAGGTCATGCCTTCATTCAATCTAGAAAAAACACAAACAAAATGGTGCACAAAGTTCTATCCCCTCCCTATGTTGATCTAACATGTTCAAGGTTGTGTTCTTTTAAAGCTTTCTCAATCTGCAATAAACATAATAATACATAAAGGACATTTTGTGTGGGAAAAAGGGTAAACTTCCCTTCGAATAAATACGACATAAAGTTGGAATATACGAAACACAAAGTTGGTGTATATATATTATATTTTTGGGGTGGAGTACCATCTATGATTTTTCATCTATGAATAAGAACGAGACACATGTAGTATCTATATTGATTCTATGGCCGTCGTCCAAAATTAATCATTAACAATTTGAAGAAAATAAAAAATAGCTTAATTAACATGCGATAAGTACAATTAGTGATAGTTGTAAAAATTAAAATTAATATTCTACTATTCGATTATTAGATACAACTACGAGCTTAAATCCATCGGTTATTAGATACAACTATTAGATTAACTCCAATGATTCTAGAACTATTAGCTTAACTTCAACTCTAATCACAATTATATTGGATAACTATTAGCTTAACTTCAACTCTGGCCACTTAAGGCTTAGTCCAACTGCATTTGGCACCTAGGATTCTAGCTAATGTGTAGTCATGTAAGAGTCAAAGTCCTAATAAAATTGTTTGAACTCCTAATAAACTCCTCCAAACTCCTATATCTTGTTACATTGATAGGTTTTTGTATCTTAGAATTTTGGGGTGGACTACCATCTTTTCTTTTTCATCTATGGACGAGAATGAGACAAGTGTACTATCACGAATTATTATATGGGCACCGTCCAAAACTAATAATTAATAATTTGAAATAAAATAGCTTAGTTAAATTTTAATAAGTATAGTTCATGATATTTGTAAAAATTAAACTTCAAATTCACTATTAGAGGAAATTTGAGGTCTAAAATGGGCCTCCTAAGGAAAATAATAAAATAATATTTATTAATTTTGGAGAAAGAATGAAAAAAACTACTTTTTATGTTCATATTTTCAACATATCTCCCTATGTTTTTACTCAAATTTTGAGCGGGATAGCTTGTTGGATGTGGAATTTAATTCTATATCCAATGAGTACCCACACTACTTACTTTTGATGGAACCCACTACCCCCAAAACAAGAAATACCTGAAAAAATGGGGGTATTTCTTGTTTTTTCAAGTATTTCTTGTTTTGGGGGTGGAAAGGTTTGTCAAAAGTATGCATTGTGGGTACTCGTTGGATGCGAAATTAAATTCCACATCCAAGAAGCTCTCCCACTTGAAATTTGAGTAAAAACATAGGGAGATATGTCGAAAATATGAACAAAAAAGTAGTTTTCTTTTATGACAAATATGTCAATTCAGCCATTATGGTTGATTCATTTCATTGAAATTCTATTAGTTCTTGAATTCCAACTCACAAAATTTATTATTGGTGTGTTTTCTTATAAGGCCCATTTTAGACCCCAAATTTCCTCTAATGATACAACTATTGGATTATTAGGTACAACCATGAGCTTAACTCCATTGATGATGCAACTATTAGCTTAAATTCAACTCCAATCATGACTTTTACTTGAACTACAATTGTTGATATATTAACTTTTAAATTAACTATTAGATATAGCTATTAGCTTAACTCCCATGATACTAAATCTATTAGCTTAACCTCAACTCTAATAAGTATTATATTGGATAAATATTAGATTGTATATCATATACAACTATGAGCTTAACTCCGATGATTTTACAAGTATTAGCTTAACTTCGACTCTGATTGCTTAATGCTCAGTCGAGTTGCATTTGGAATCTAGGAGTCTAGCTGATGTGTAGTTGTGTGTAATATTGGAACTCTTAATAAAATATTTAGAACTCCTAATAAAATCCTCAATCTAGCAGTTGGGAATGTACATAATATACAGTTCACATGACATGTTTAGGTTTTCAATATAGATATTAATTATGTCTTAGAGTCTTTCTAAAGAAGCTTAAGAGATA
>LPNX010896379.1:0-105198 GCA_001517045.1 Pseudotsuga menziesii | reverse complement strand
ATCTCTGGACCAGGCATCTTGATCAAAACCGCCTCACGCTACCCTTCCTTTTTACCCTACCAAGGTTTTCAGCGTTCAATAGCAAAACTAGGTCGCGCCATCCCTGATTCCCACCGAGACGACGCACAACCCCGGACTGTAAACAGAGAGTCAGAAAAACCGCGGCGACTGTGGCTAGTGCAAACCCGACCCCTAGACAGAAAACAACAACGCAGCTCCTATTATTTCGTCCGCCCAATCAAGTTTGGCGCAGATGGCGTAACGGCCATCTGCGCCTCAAAACCCCATCATTGACGGATCCCATTACTACTGAACTGGGTGCAGGCGGCACGACGACCACCTGCACCCTGCTTCCCCTCCGTGCTCAAAATGGGATTGAAACGGCAGAGAAAACCGAAATGCGGGCTCTAAAAATAAAGGCGAAAACCCCCCCCTTCCTCTAACCGCCAAAGTTATTCGACCCGGGAACCCTAACACAACGGCGCGAACCATCAGGTAGACGACCGAAGAAAACCCAACCAATGGAGAAAACTCCCCGTGCTAGTGCAACGGGACGACGGGTCCAAATCTTAAAACCCCCACCGTGTAAAAGAAATCTTAAAAAAAACGATGCTAAGAGTCAAGATCCTACCTGGAAATCCACCAAATGAGGGAGGTGATGATGGCTAGACTTCTCCTCCTGCCACCTGGACACAGGTACACCAACAGCTAGCTCTCACACGCTTCTAAACTCGATAGTTCGTCTCACCGTGACAACGCCTTCGAAAACAACAAAAAACCCCGTTTGTTGCCCAACATATATAAACAAAACCACACGTGCGAGGAGTCACATCAATCGGGGCGGCTTCGAAAGTTATGTCGGGCGGCACGAGCTTCATACCACACACAACGGCGGACCCCTCCTACCACTCTATCACCCGCAACGGCGAATATGGCTCAAAACATACCTCGGGCGTCGACGGAAACTATATCGGAAGCTTGGAGCTTGGAAACCTCCGCAACGGCAGACCGCTCCCATCATGACACCGCCCGCAACGGAGGCGGCAATCAATTGTTTCGTCATGCGACACGGTCCACAATGGCGGGAACGGATATAGAAAATCGTCCGCTACGGAAAAGAACATCAAGAGTCGGAGATTCCCCGCAACAGCGGTAGTGATAAACCCACGCGGTCCTGAAAGCCACCCGCAACGACGGGCTCGACACAGCCAACTACGAATCGAAAAAGCCTCCGCTACAGTGGCGCGATAGACAGTTAGGAGGATCTGACAGCCACCCGCAACGGTGGGGCGGGCAAGAGAAATAGAAAACGAAAGACGCCCGCAACGGTCGGGAAAATCAAAGAGAAAAACGCCCGACATGAAAACTTTGCAACGAAATTTCAAAAAGCTTTGCAAAATGACAGGGACTCAATTTCAATGGAAGTCTTTAAGCATCTTAACTATGAAAAACCAGTCAATTTCTAGCATTCAAAATTCGGGAAGGAGCCATAAATCCATAAGCAAAACTCAAGAGCATGAAACTAAGCAAGGAAAATGGATAACTCGAAGTAAAGGAGGGTCCCAAATTTTTTTAGAATTTTGGGAGAATGTTGCAGGCGCAACAGAACCCCTTGGTACATTGAAGGCAAAAAGAGAGAATTGAGAGAAAAGAAACTATAGTCCATTGTTGCCGGAACTTATGCTTGAGTCTGCATCCCTTTGTCCCTTGGAGCACTAGTGTCTTCTTTCCAAGCTTGCCTTTTGCTTGTGAGCTTGATATCGAGAGATGGAGGATTTAGGTGGTGGAGGCCCAAGTGGGGGATTTAGTTTCTATGGTTCACAGACGTGCCGTCAGAGATTGTATCTTGTAATCTCTAATTTATATTAATAGAAATATCTTTTCCTGTCCAATAATGTGTATTTGAATGAATATTTTATCCATGGGATTATGTCAAATGCTTGTACATTATTGATTATATATGCTAGAATAGATCTAACACCATGATATATAGAATGCTTGTATTGTTTACTTGTTGTTGAGGAAGTAATCTATCAATTCAAGTTGAAGGTTGGAAATCTCAACGGGGATCTACTTCAACCGTTCGGATTAAGGTATGAGGTTTGATCCTTTAGTGTTAGACATTTAATTTCTATTGCATATTGGAAAGGATTGATTTCTGGAGTCAAGCTATCTGTTGTGGTACCCCAAGCCATAGGAATTTCTCTCCATAACAGAATTGGTGACTCTGCTAGGGAGTTCCTAGTAGTTGTCCTTTGGGGGTTGTTTTCTCGGCATTCAATGAATTTGAATTGCTCTTTCTCTCTTGTTTCTGTGTCGGGTCTGGGGACATGTATTCCTGGTAGAGTCTGATTGGTGTGAAGTTTGTCTGAGCCTGTCTGTTTGCCTTGAATTAATGCACCTTTCTTCCTGTATGCGAGTTTTTAACTCACAGTCGCGTATACACACGGGTTCCTCTGTGATTTCCGCGTATACACATGGGTTTACTGCAAACAGTCGTGTATACCCTTGCTTTTGCCTTTTGTGGAAGATAATTGGTTGCTGGGTGAATTCTGATATTTGTTGAGTCTCTTTTGGCACTGCCTGAGTCTGTTTAGACCTCTGTTTCTGACCAAAAACGTTTTTTTAGGCTAAATTTTTTTTTTAGAAGGTTCTTGTCATGGCATTTTCGATTTTTTGTTTGAGATTAGTGCATTAGAGTTCTTTTACCTTAGTGCTTTGCTTGAGTGTTGTTTGGGTGTGCTTGCAGAGTCTAGTGGTCGTAGAATCATTCTTTTGCTTTTTTGCATCTCAATTTATTTCAAAAAAATCCAAAAACATTTGCTTATCATCATGCATTGCATTTTGCACTTTGCATTGTACTTGCACTAGATTTTCTTTGGAGTACCAGTTAGGACTTCATATAGGAAAATTTGCATTCATCATTTGAAGAAGAATTGTGCATTTCACGTAGTAACATACCCTGTTTTCATGGACACAATGCATTTGCATTGATTGTTAGGTGTGCATATTACTTCATGTTGCGTCATAACACCATTAGTTGCACGGTCATATCCCTTTTTTGAGTAATAAAGCCAACTAAAATCAACGCTAAATAAAATGAATTACACTCTTTTCTTTTCTAGGGTGCACCAACAAGCTTAGGTTTTAGGATCTTGGAATAGTTCATTGTAAGTCAATTCTCCAAGATCACTAAACAACAACATCTAGGTGTCTGTCCAGGTGAGTGTGTGAAATCCTTGGTATAACCAGTGTTTCTCAGGATCCTCCTCTCAAAAGGGAGTTAAGCATGAGGCAGTGTGAGCGGTTATTGATTGGGATGATCCCTAGTCATAACTAAGTAGCACCAGAGATATTTCCAGGATTGTATTCGTATATGGGGGCTCTTTCGAGAGTTTCGGGCTTTGCTACCCTACCCATACGGTCAATCCCGCCTGCGACTGTCTGCCTGAGCATTGATTATATTGAGGTGACCTTAGTGGCATTACCTAGGATATCGAGGGGGTACTTTGCAGGGGTTATTCTACAGGTGTCCCGGCCAGGTTGGGGTCGGACAACACAGTCACTTTACGCATTGAAGCTGAGGGCCACAATAATTGGTTACGTACCTCTGCTTGTTGTGTATGGGAGTCTCAAGCCTCTCCTAGGCGAGACATATCTGCTTCATTCGGGAGCTCACTTATCCAGCCCTTGTTTGCTTTCATTTGGCTTTAGATTTTATTAGTGATTGCTCTGTGCATGATAGTTGGCCTAGGGTTTACGTAAATAGAGAGTCTTTGCTATTTTTTGAGTCATTGTGGATTCGAGTGCGGTTCCTCACCGTTCTCGTCGTTTAGTAGGAATTCCGCCTTCTACTTCTCCTCCTCCTTTGGGAGAGAGACCTAGATAGTCCAGGAAGACTATGTCACATATTGATTCACACACCATGGGAGACCGTTTAGAGGATATTCCTGAACCACCTCCTCCCATTCGTGTAGACGATGGGGAATTTACTCCTACTTACGATCCTTCACCCGACTTGGCTGAGTTAGGTCCTGTGGATTTTGAGATAGGAACCTTGCACGATAGACCTACTCAATCTAGGGTTGATTCCCCATTGACGCATTACGAGTATGGAATGTTGGAGGATGCCGAGACTCATTTTGAACGTGCCAGGACTAGCTATGGTAGTTATGCTACGTCTGGTTTCCCTACACATGATTTGGCATTTCATGTTGAATCCGACTTCGAGCCTAACACTATGCCTGGGGGCACTGTCATTCCTTACCATGCAGAGAGGTTTGGGAGCACTAGTCACATTGCACCTTCCGTCCCAGTGGTGGAAGCTACATCGTATATCCCTCCTAGGTCTAGGGTTAGAAATCTGATTAGGATACCAGATCCAAGATGAGTGACGATAGGTGGTAGCACATATATTATTACTCAGATTCCTTCATCCTCCGTCCCTAGTTCTTCAAATGTACATCCTCCACCTTATTCACGTGGTCCTTCGAGCCGGTATATGGCTACGAGTTAGGTCCGTACTGCAGTTACTAGACCGATTCTGTCTCAGGTTTACATACCGCCCATTGCTTCGGGAGGCTATGTTCATCCTTCTAGAGGTCATGTTGCTACTTCCGGGGCGTATATCCCTACTTCCGGTATGTATATACCTACTTCCGGAGCGTATATTCCTACCTACGGAGTGTCTCATGGGGCATCACATGCGATGACCTATGGACCCTATTATGGGATGCAGTATGGACAGGTTTCTTCACCTTATGGAGGCGGGTATCAACAACCTGATTACTCTCCTAATTACAGCTTTGTAGCTCCTACTAGTCAAGGTCCACCGTACTATGGTGCTTCCATGCCACCCTATACGGGTCAGATGGGAGGAGGACACTATGGCCAAGGCCATGGTGGTAATCAACCCTGTATGAACCAGGGAGCCACCATCGACCTCATCATCCTAGGATCCCTTTCCTCACAACGCTTAATATTCCTGACTTATCAAGACTGACGAATGATCCTATGGCTCATGACCCAGCTTGGCCATTTGTCCCTACCAAGCTTCCTTTGGACATAACTAAGTTCGAGGGCAAACCGGGAGAGGATCCGAGTGAACACGTTACTACATTTCACCTATGGTGCTCTTTGAATTCCTTACATCAAGACTCAATCCGTTTGAGACTATTTCAACGCACCCTTACAGGGCCTGCCACGAAGTGGTATATAGAGTTACCTAAGGGAGATTTTGCTTTGTTCGACGACCTTGCGATGACTTTTCTTAATCACTTCTAGCTACCAGTGCGCTATGATGTCAGTACTGAACTCTTGTCGACATTTTGGCAAGATAAAGCCACACATATTTCTGATCATATTCAAGAGTGGTGTAGATGGAAGAGGTTAATTAAAGCTTTTATACCACCGGAATTCCTCCTTGAGTGGTTCCTCAAGTCGTTATTGCCATATATAGCGAAGGATGTTTCCACATCCGAAGTGCAGAATGAGGAACACATGATTTTTAGGGTACAGAAACTAGACTTGATCTATGCTCAGTCCGGTTTGTTGTACAAGATTATTCCCAATGCTCCTCATTCCAGTTTCGATCCCAAAGTCAAAACTGGACCACATGCCAATGGCATTATGGGTTGTGCAAGTGTGAAACCTGCAGATTCAGTTACAAAACAAGTTAGTCAATTTTCAATCAACCAATCTTCTTTGGGACAAGCTATGGATTCATCTCAACCCACCCAAACGACGAGTGTACTCTCTGTGCAATCGTCGGACCAGAAGGGTAACCAGCAGCCCGGACGGAATAGAAAAAAGGGTAAAAATAATAATCGAAAGGGTGGGAATAAGAATGAGAATGCTAACAATAATGACAAGAATGGTAGAAATGCTGGGGGGACAAGCAAGCTAAACGTAAGGTTAAATTCCCTTGCAAGTTATGTAAGGACGATCACCTCACTTACTTGTGCCCTCGGATTGAAGAAGCTTCGAGATTTTTGGCACAAGGCCCAATTGTGCTAACTAACCCTTTACCGCATAATCAAAATATGAACTCGAAGTCCCATGAATAGTCTAGTGATGATGATCCACTGGAGGGTAGTGGTTGTGGGTGCATTAACATGGTTCATGCTGCGAAAGTTGTGACTCGTGCGAAAGATTATAGTTCGTCACAACCCAGCCCAGGCAAAGAGCCTGATCCACCAGGGTCCCCTTTGCGCATTGAGAAACCTATGGATAAACCTGAGGCTGCACCTCGCATTCCTAAGGGAGTCCTTAAGTGTTCAGGGCATAATCCAAATGCCCGAGCCGCCCAAAATTATTTAGTTGTCAAGGATTTGGGCCACACTCCTTGTGCGATGTCTGCATTGGAAGTGCTTCAAAGTTGTCCTTCGCAAAGGAAGGCGTTTCTTTCTTCCCTTGGTGTGAACAATGATGATTCTTCCTCTGTGATCAAATTTGAAGCCATAGGACTCCAGCCTCGCTTGCCCTACTATGTGTCTCTTTTGGTGCACGTAGAATGTCTTAATATGACCCTCAAGCACACTATGATTGACGAGGGCGCTGCTGCTTCTGTGATGTCTTTGGCCTGTTGGAAGGGTCTAGGTTCTCCTGAGCTATCTAAATCAGCCATTATGTTAACTGCGTTCGATGGGATATCTTTTAGGCCACACGGTATCCTTCCTTCCCTTAAAGTCCGTTTGGGAGGAAAGACCATTGCGATAGAGGTTGAGGTGCTTGATGCGCCCCTTGACTACAATCTCTTGTTGGGTAGGAACTGGATGTACAGTATGCAAGCCATTGCTTCTTCCTTGTTTCACATTGTATGCTTTCCACATAACGGGAAGATTGTAACGATTGATCAAATGGCATTCAAGAATCCGTCTATTACAGCATATTCGGGAGCTTCGATCCCGATCGTTGAGCACTCTCAGCCGAAAACTTGGAGTGTGGGTGTAGGCATGCATCCATCCCTCATGGAAAGCTTTAGTTGTCCTGCACCAATCCTCATGATAGGATCTAGTTTTGATGAGGCTTTGAAATCTACGACATCAGTGTCTTTTCGCACAACCCATATGGAAGATCCTTGGATTCTTCCTACACCGAGTAATTCGAGTGAACCCGTCGAGACAAGCGTGTCGTTGCCTGTAGCCATGATAGCTTATCAAGCTAATCTCAAGAATGTTGCATAGCCTAGTCCTTCCTTTTCGCGGATGGAGGAGGAGGACCCTTATGTGCTGCTGGCATGGGCAGTACAGTCTTCTCATGCCCACGACTACCTTGATACGGTTTTCCCTTCGGATGAAGCGAATATTGAGGCTATGTCGGGAGTTGAGCCACCATGGGAGGAACTTCATCATAGATCATACTTTCTTCTAGAGCTTGACCGTTTGGAGCGTGAGGATTTTAGGGCGGTTCTTAGTCAGAGAGTTGGTAGTCCTGTGGTTCCATTAAGCTCTCCTGGTCCGATGGCTGATGGAGACATGGCGAACATATCTTCGACGATTCCTATCAACATCTCTCGCGATCCTGGCATGATAGAGAATGTCTATATAGGGGCGGAATGTTCCCATGTTGAGATTCTGGAATACACCGAGCTATTTAAGGAATTCTGTTATATTTTTGCTTGGTCTTACGACGAGATGCCAGGTATTGACCCTTGAATTGTCGAACACGAGATTAAGACTTACCCCAACGCTAAGCCTGTTCGACAACGTTTACGTGCGGTGAATCCTAGGAAAGCACCCGCCATTAAGGCAGAGATAGAGAAGCTGTTGAAAGCTGGTTTCATATATCCTGTTCCCTTGACGGAGTGGGTTTCAAACCCCGTTCCGGTGGATAAGAAGCAGGGAGCGATCCATATATGCACTGATTTTTGTGATTTGAATCGTGCCTGTCCTAAGGACAACTTCCCCACACCATTTATAGATCATATTTTAGATGAGTGTGCGGGTAGTGAGGTGTTCTCCTTTATGGACGGATTTTTTGGGTATAATCAGATATAGATTAAACCTGAGGACCAACATAAGATTGCATTTATTTGTCCTTGGGGAACGTTTGCATATCAGAAAATGCCTTTCGGCCTTAAAAACACTGGAGCTACATTTCAGCGGGCAATGACCTTGATTTTCCATGATCTCAAGTCAATTATCGAGGTATTTTTGGATGACCTCGCTGCTCATTCTTGCATGAGAATGCGTCATCCCTATCACTTGAGATTGGTATTCGAAAGATGCCGGAACTATTCGGTTAGATTAAATCCTCACAAGTGCATCTTTTGTGTGAAATCATGGCGTTTGTTAGGATTCATCGTGTCTAAAGAGGGTATAAGAGTCGACCCTTTGAAGGTTGAGGCAATACTTCAGTTGTCTCCCTCGAAGAATATTCGTCATCTTCAATGTTTGTAAGGCATGGAAAACTTCTTACGAATATTTGTTGTCAACTTTGCCAATTTGACTAGAGGCTTCATGCGTTTCTTGAAGAAGGACACCCCCTTTTATTGGGATGAGTGAGCCCAGGAGTCCTTCAATGCACTCAAGCGAGCCCTACCATCGGCCCCGGTGATTAGTCCTCCGGATTATAGCCGTGATTTTTTATTATATGTGGCCGTGTCCTTAGAGACGATTGGTATGGTTTTGTTTCAAGAGGATGAGGATCTCCAAGAGCATGTCATATATTATCTAAGCCGAAACCTTATTGACGCAAAGATTCGTTATTCTCATGTCGAGAAGCTTGTTTTAGCTACCGTACATGCGGTTCAGCGGTTGAGACATTATATTCTCCTTCGCTAGACCTTGGTTGTGGCCCATTTCAATCCATTTCAATTCGTCCTCACCCGAAGGATGATTGGGGGAAAGTATAATAAATGGATTGTCATTCTGCAAGAATTCGATCTTGAGTTTGTTTCAGCAAAATCGAAGAAGTCTTTAATTTTTGCAGAGCTTATATCGGATTTCCCGAGAAAGGCCGAGGAGTTGGTTTGTGAAGATACATTTGTCGATGAACACATATTCTTAATCTCAATGTTAGATCCATGGTATGGGGATATCATAGTATATTTACAAACACATAAGACCCCTACTCACCTCTCGCGAGATGAACGATGACGATTACGTCACGTCTTTAAGAACTACCTCATAGTGGACAATACTTTGTACCGCCGTGGGGTAGATTCCATTTTACAATGTTGTTTAACTCATAAAAAGGCTGAGGTAGTGCTGAATGATTGCCACGGAGGGCGTGTGGTGGTCATTTATCTAGGCTTTCTACAGCTCAAAAGATTTTGAGAGCGGGTTATTTCTGGCCGTCGATCTTTAAGGATTGTGTTGATGCGGTCAAGAGGTGCCACCCTTGCCAGGTGTTCACATGTAATATGCGCTCGAAACCTGCCCCGTTACATCCCATTATCACTGCTGGAATTAGAGGAAATTTCAACTCAAAATGGGCCTCCTAGAATGAACTACTAAAATAATAGTTAAAATAATAAAATAATATTTATTAATTTTGAAGGAATAAAGAAAAAAACTACTTTTCTGTTTGTATTTTTGACATATCTCCCCGTGTTTTTACTCAAATTTCGATCGAGAGAGCTCGTTGGATGTAGAATTAAATTATGCATCCAACGAATACCCACTCTATATACTTTTGATGGACCCCGCTACCCCAAAAACAAGAAATACCTGAAAAATGTGATGACATCATCATCACTTTTTTTCAGGTATTTCTATTTTTTGGGGTAGCGAGGTCTGTTAAAAGTATACCGAGTGGGTACTCGTTGGATGCGGAATTCAATTCCACATCCAAGGAGCTCTCCCAATCAAAATTTGAGTAAAAACACGGGGAGATATGTCAAAAATACAAACAAAAAAAGTGGTTTTTTTATGATACCTATCCCCAAATTTATATTAAAAAAGTGTTTAAGACCTATACGGTATTTCAAATTTAAAGAAATTTCATTGGCTAACACATGATGACATGGAATTTGAATAAAAGTTAAAAGGCCCATTTTGAGTTGAAATTTCCTCTAATGTCCCTTCACTAAGCGGGGGCTCGATTTTATGGATTGCAACCCAACTTCGGCTGGGGGGCACCATCACATTATAGTGGCTATTGATTATTTCATGAAATGGGATGAGGCTATGCCTACAGTAAAATCCAATGGTGAGACAACCACTCACTTTGTGTTCAACCAAATTATTACTCAGTTCGGGATTCCGAAAGAGCTTGTCACTGACCATGGCTCGCACTTTTAGAACCATATGATGGAAGAGTTGGCATCCAAGTTACGGTATAAGTAAGAGCATTCATCTTATTACTACCCCCAAGCGAATGGACAGGTAGAGGCAGTGAATAAATCACTCAAATCCATTCTCCAACGAACCATCGCACAAAGCAAGAACAATTGGCACATTATGTTATATCCTACTTTGTGGGCATATTGAACCGTGGTTAAGACTGCCACTAGTTTTTCTCCATATCAGCTTGTACATGGAGTGGAGTCAATATTGCTGGTTGAATGCAAAATTCCTTCATTGAAGCTAGCTGTGGAACTCTTACCGGAGACTTCCCCATTGGAGGAGCATTTGGTTCACCTTGAGAAACTTGATGAGCAGCGTTGGGATGCCTTGGTGGCTCTAGAAGTCAATAAATGTCGCGTTAAGGTCCAGTATGATAAGTCTGTCCATCCAAGGGCATTTAGTGAAGGTGATTTGGTCCTTTTGTGGGATCAACCAAAAGAACCCTTGGGGGTAGGGAAATTTAATCCTATGTGGCGTGGTCCTTACGTGGTCAAGCATGTGTTAGAGAAGGGTGCATATGAGTTAGTGGATTACAAAGGAACAACTTTGGTGGAGCCTAGAAATGGGCTCTATCTCAAAAAATACTATGCATGATCTTTAGCCAAGGCTGCTTGTTGTATATTATTGTAAAACTTTACATAGTTAGGTATTTTTCTTATCATGATCGGGTTTGTGATTAGTTTCCGTTTCTTTTGGTAGATGTCAATGAAATCTTCCACCTACATAGGATTCGTAGATGGTGCAAGCCATCACACTCAACACTCAGCCTCTGCTGCTTGGGTGATTTATACTCCTATGGGTCAGGTACTGTCTTCAGGAGGTGTATGTCTATGGCCATCTTCCAACAATGTTGCTGAATATAGCACCGTTATTGAGCTTCTACGGGATGCTATTTTGCATGGCGTTCTATCTCTTGAGGTACGTCTTGATTCGGAGTTAGTAGTGTCACAGCTCAATGGTTTGTACCATGTTAGAGATCCAACGTTATTGAGAAGGTTCTTACGTGTGAGATTGTTAGAACAAAAATTTGACGACATAACATAAATACACATTCCAAGAAATAATAATCAAGTTGCTAACTCATATGCTAACTACGTGTTAGATTGGCATTTGTTTCATTCACAATAAATTAATCATAGACACAATTTTTACACATGTAAATAAATAAATCGATCACCATAAAACTTTTTATATATACATAAAAAATGTGATAATACATAGTGTCATGATACAAAATTGGGGCTTTTAAGCCACCATCATATAATACACGGTTATACAAAATGTATACACTCCCAGGTGTCTAATCCTGTGGAGGAGGAGGAGGGTTGTGATCATGGAATGTCACTACGGCTCTAGCTAGCCGTTGGAATAAACACACCCATGCGCGTGGTACACCCACCACCTGCCGTTGCATGGTCTCAGGCAAGTCCTCAACTTGCACCATGGGAACTCTATGAGTCAGTCTCACAAAGTTGGTATGAATGCTCTGGAGCGTTCGCTCCGCATCCACACCCGTGATGTCATCTCCTCTTCCCCTCTGTCTATGATGAGGGAAGCCCTCTGGCCGCCGTGGTTCCACATCTGCACACAAATGGTGGATGTCACTATGTATTGTCATGCAAAAAAATGTCTTTTTGATTCCATATAATCAAGAAAATACAAAAAAAAATTAAATAACTCAAAAAATTTAAAAAGAGTGAGGGTCGAGACTCGTTACCTATATCACCGTATGCCAATCCCGGTGGCAACGGCATGTCCGGGTCCCCCCGGAAATCTATCCCTACATAAGGGTAGTCATTGATGGCAACTATCTGTCGTCGCCACCATGGAAAGAAGTCAGCTGGATATGGGTTGGCCACCCTACCACCCCCCAGTCTGCGCATAGCATCTGCCCAACGCCATTGGGTTGGATCTCGAACCCCGTGGAGAGGAACGTCCACTCTAGGGCTCAATCTTGGAACACGCTCGAAGAAAAACGTGCTCAAAATACTGCTGAACCCGAAGTTCCATACCCTGCCTTCTTTACACTCACTGATCTGATGTTTCATGTTGCTCAGTAGTGCAGTACTCCAGTCATAAATAGTGGGTCTCATGCACTCCACTGCATAGAACATCAGAGGCCATGAGGCCTGGTGGAGTGATGCTAAGCCGGTTATCCTGCCCAGTGTCAATAATATGGCCTTTAGGCCCAGCACCTGTATAGCATTGGTAGGGACCTGAATCCCCACCTTCTTGGTGTCTGGATAATAGTACACTGCAATGTACTCATTGATAGTCAGGCCA
The DNA here is from genome assembly GCA_001517045.1 of Pseudotsuga menziesii. Lineage (NCBI taxonomy): Eukaryota > Viridiplantae > Streptophyta > Pinopsida > Pinales > Pinaceae > Pseudotsuga > Pseudotsuga menziesii. The sequence continues at coordinate 92,626 of LPNX010896379.1, read as the reverse complement.
CCCCCTGGCCCACCACGGGAACAAAGGTTCACCACCTCCCCTCATTTAGAAAGCCCTGTGATAAAGTATATGTCCTCCACCTCTATGGTGAGGGACATCCCATCTAGATGAAAGGACTCCGAGTCTGGATCCCAATAGTCTACCAACATCTGTAGCAGTCTTGGTTTGGCCCTCAAAGCACCAAGACACCAAAACTTGTAGAGTCCGCATGCACGTAAAGCTTGTTGAGCCATTAAGTCGGCCCTTACTGCTTCCTCTACTTCACCATGCTCACGCTCTCTCCACTCTAGCACCATCTTGCAAAAGAAATTGGAAAATTTTCATTAGTTTATTGCAAAAATCATATGCGCGGCCTCATACGCGATTGTTTTCAAAACAGCCGCGTATGTACGCGGGTTCGAGGCCATTTTCCGCGTATATCCAGTCCTATACATGGAAAAAACCTTTATTTCCTCGTGGGCCACAGCGCTCATCTTGGGTTGGCCTAGAAACCTGATTAGACCATGGAAATTCATAAAAATTGAATCAAACTGAAAGAGGAGAGCATGAGTAAACCTGGAAGAAACAGTAGTGAATTTCGCTGGCTGGATCTCTTGGAATTCGCTGTTGAAAATTAGAGCTCAAATGGGTAAAAGTTTCAAATGATTTATATTTTTTACTATTTATAGAAAATTTTCAAATATTTGAAAATTTTTACCCCCTTTCCTATAGTTTCGACATTTTCTAACCATTTTGGACCGTTTTTGACATAATTTGTGATGTAGAACACCTTTTTCAGTGCCATTTTAGCCATTGGATTGACCTGTTCGTGTCGATCTCAGGTATCATGTATAAATTGGCATATAGGTTAGGTTTCACCACCATTTGCATTTTTCATGACCTTATGACCATATCACCATGAACTTAGGTACGAACCCACTCTATTATGTCACAGAACCTTCTTGCTGCTTTAGAAGTGGCATGATATGAGTGGTAGAGCTTCACCTTACATGAGTACCCTAGTTAGCGCCTTATTTTCCTTTGGTGCCCATGCCAACATTTTCTCCTTTAGGGTGTGGGAGTTCGTTGTATAGTGTTTCCATGACATTTCGCAAGAGCCTCATACTCCTCTTGATCTTATGCTGGGCTATTTCCCTCAGGACTCCCTCATGTCAAGTTGTGAATGCATTATCATGAGCTTTTCCTGCCTTATTGAAATTTATGCCGGCTCCCCTGACATTGCGTTTCAGACATATAGCCTGAGCTTGTCTCATGTCTAACCATGTAGAGCCATTTTTTATATCCTTCGTAGCTTGATTCCCTTTTTACCCGGAGGGGATTTTCCCCCGAGTGTTGATATCCTACATATGTATCCTTGAATTGAGCATAGGTATGTTCCACTACTTGGAACTAGTTTGTTTTCCCTTATGACACTCATCTCCTCCTAGTCTGTAACTATAAATCTATTTTATTCTTTTTTCAAGCTTTTCAAATAACTGAAAAAGTCCAAAAAAAATAAAAAAACCAAAAATCCGGAAAAGGAAAGATGTTATCTGTGGCAGCTGTCGAGTCGTGTCGCCTTCAAATAGAGCACTGCATATCACATCCATTGGTTGGGTTATAGTTTGACTTTAGGAGCTGTACTCGTTTATCTGAGTTTATCTCCACCGACTGGTTAAGCTTCCAGTCCCTATGGAGCCTCTGTTGATGCCTCCTATGTCATAGAGATGTCCCAGTTTGTATATCGAGTCTATGCTTCCTTCATTTAGTCACCATACGTCGTTATGCTCTTGTTCGAAGGAAGTTGAAGCCTGAGTCGGCCATTCCTCAGTTATCTTGACTTTGCATGTCGGCCATTCCCGGTACAGTTACTGGTTCGTGCACCCTATGATCGATTCCTTCCACATTATACAGCTTTGTTGAGTACCTCATGTTGGATGATGAGGGATTCCTTAATTCCCTCCTTCTAGCATATTTCATCCCATCGAATTCAAATCATTTATTCTGGGATTGGAGTCCAAAGTCCTTTTGAGTGCCTTGAGACTTGCAGTCATCAGTGGCAGGTTCTCTCGCCATCAACAGTTTTTTGGGAATACATCAATGTCCCCTGATCGATGGATCCTCTCAAGTGTTCAACCTCAACACATTTATTCACACTTGTTAGTTTGCACTCTAGTACCTTGATTCCCATTTTCATTATTGGTGGGTGATCTTGCGTTTGTTAACGTTATACATTAATGACCGGTAATCAGACGATGGACTACTATGTTCGACCTCGACACCTCTATTCGCATAGTAGGACATGTAATCATAGCAGTTTGTGTAGAAGACCTTCCAGGTTGGTGGCATCTCTTATATGCTACCTCCTTGATCGTGCCAGTGGTCATGAGATTTCAACTCTCGTGACTTGATTGCAGTATATGTCAGATATTTCCAGCCGCTATGGAGATCTTGATCTGTTATATTTTCAGCCATTATGGAGATCATGGTCCTATGTATATCTTCATCATGGAGATTCTGATCTATGTATATTGTACATGGCGATGACCACATATGTGATATCATGTATCATGCCTATTCATGGCCATTGTACTCTTATGTATCCGGGACTGCTATATGTACTTGCAGTTATATGCAGAGTTGTATTATTGTACTATGCTGATTGGGTGGTTGGTCTTCCATTTGGGATCCTTCATCTCTCCACTTCTGGGATGGAATTATAATGTATTTCGGCCATCGTATGACCCCTCTGACCTCACACATTAGGGGGCATCTGTTATAGCTGATTTCACCACTCTAGGTGAATCACATTTTGTATGGCCTTCCCCTGTCTCGCTGCAGACTCCTTAGACCCCATGGACCATTTGTTGTCCTTTGATGTTTCCTTGATCATCCCTAAAAACATATGAAAAATGATACACGCGACTTTTAAACCTATAAGCGCGTATATACGCGGGTTTGACCTCTAAAACCACGTACATCGGGATGTGTGCATAATCCAAATCCTTTTGGAGTTTTCCTTGACATGGATTCGACTCATTTGACTCCTGGCCTTCCCTATGCCTTGATATCGCTCGGATTCAACCTTTCATTACCCCTTTGAAAAGATATATAAGGAACCCCTTGGTACATTGAAGGCAAAAAGAGAGAATTGAGAGCAAAGAAACTATAGTCCATTGTTGCCAGAACTTATGCTTGAGTCTGCATCCCTTTGTCCCTTGGAGCACTAGTGTGTTCTTCCCAAGCTTGCCTTTTTCTTGTGAGCTTGCTATCAAGAGATGGAGGATTGAGGCGGTGGAGGCCCAAGTGGGGGATTCAGTTTCTCCGGTTCGCAGATGTGCCATCAGAGGTTGTATCTTGTAATATCTGATTTATATTAATAGAAATATCTTTTCCTGTCCAATAATGTGTATTTGAATGAATATTTTATCCATGGGATTATGTCAAATGCTTGTACATTATTGATTATATATGCTAGAATAGATCTAACACCATGATATATAGAATGCTTGTATTGTTTACTTGTTGTTGAGGAAGTAATCTATCAATTCAAGCTGAAGGTTGGAAAGCTCAATGGGGATCTACTTCAACAGTCTGGAATAAGGTACGAGGTTTGATCCTTTAGTGTTAGACATTTAATTTCTATTGCATATTGGAAATGATTGATTTCTGGAGTCAAGCTGTCTGTTGTGGTACCCCAAGCCATACGAATTTCTCTCCGTAACACCTATCTCACTGAAAATGGATTTCATAGAAGTGAAAGTGAACCGACATTATACACCAAAGTGAATGAGCAAGGCAAGATGTTAATTGTTTGCTTCTATGTATATTATTAATATTTACTAGTGACTTTGGCACAACAGATTTTAAAGTAGTCATGGAAAGTGAATTTGAAATGACTGATATGGGGATTATGAAGTTTTTTCTGGGCATTAAAGTTCAGTAGTCTGAAAGTGGTATTTTTATATCACAGAAAAAGTATGCAAGTGAATTTTTAAAGAGATTTAATATGTCTAATTGTAGGACATCCCCAACACCAGTAATAATAGGTTCAAAAGGCTTGTTGGCATCCTTATGTATTTAACAGCGACAAAACCAGACATTGTGTATGGTGTAAGTCTAATCTCAAGGTTCATGGAGTCACCAAAAGAGTCACATTGGAAAGAAGGTAAAATAATTTTGAGATATGTAAGTGGCACAAAAGACCTTGGTATTATGTATTCAACCTCAGAAAATTTTAAACTCATTTGATGCACTGACAGTGACAATGGAAGTAGCATAGACGATAGGAAGAACACATCTGGGTACACATTTCATTTTGGTAGAAGTGTTGTTTCATGGGCTTCAAAGAAACAACCCATAGTAACTCTGTCTTTAGCAGAGGTAGTGTATGTTGCAGCAACAAGTGTTGCATGTCAAGCTGTTTGGATGAGGAGAGTATTAAAATACTTGTCACAAAACCATCAAGAACTGACAACCATCTTCTGTGACAACAATTCAGCCATAGAATTATCAAAGCATCATGTGTTTCACAAGAGACCAAGCACATCGACACAAGGTTTCATTTCATAAGAGAACTGGTGAACAACAAAGAAATTTGTTTGGAATTTTGCAGGTTTGAAGATCAACTTGTAGACATATTTACAAAACCACTGGCAAAGGACACATTCCAGTATCTGCGTAGTTATCTTGGAATGACAAGTTCTTCACAGTGAAGTATGCAATGAACAGAGCATGTCTAAGCTCTCAAACATTTTTTAAATTTTGTTTAAAAAAAAATCCCCATCTACTCATAATTAAGGGGGAGCGTTGGAAATATTAATTACTCGCAGATCCATATCTGATCTAAGCCAACTCTATCAGATTCTATATCAGTCAAGATCTTGTTGGTTATTTTGATAAGAGTGAAGAGTCTATGATTTGGAAATGTAAACTAGTCGAATTAATTTTTGAAGCTAAGTTGTTAGGTAGATAGTTATTATAGTCTTTAATGGTGAGTCAGTCGATTCATGTAGAAGCAATTTTCAGGTTTCCTATAAATAGTAGAAGAAGATTGTAATTTAAATTAGACACAATAGACAGCAGAACTGACGAGAGAACTCCAGGGTGAGAAAAAGATAGAAGTTGAAGCTCAAGCTTCTATGTATGTGATTCTGTTGAAGAGCCAAAGCTATGTAAAAGGATCAGTCGGTGAGCCGACAAGTTTGGATCGACAAGTTTGTATTACCTTTATTATTTCCGCACAAGTTATATATAAGAAATAGTTTATGGTTGAATGAATGTTTATTTGTCCACACATTCTTTCCAGATTTACATATGTAAATGTCTTTTACAATTATGGTTGAGTGAAAGAACAAGAACCCATAAATTTCTCATCCCGTGAAAGTTCTAGGTTTTACGACACAGTGGTCGACTCAAGTCTTCCTACATATTTGGGTATATGTTTTTATAAGTTATGTTGAATTGCTAATGTGTCGATTTTTACTTCATCTTACTCACAAGTGAAAAGCATTTGTAATTTCTTAAGTATTTTAGACTAAGAAACATACTCTGTAGATTTTGACTAAGACCAAGTGAACCGACAAGGTCGGTTGAGTAAACTAACTAGTGGTCAAAGAGGTCAATCGACTAGTGGTTGAAGTGAAGTTACCAACAAGTTGTTGAAGTAAAATAATTTGGTAAAAATGACAAGTGGTTGAGGTAAAACCAGTCAGTAGAGCCAACAAGTAACTATCGGTAGAATTGACAAGTAGAGGTATATCAGTCGGGTCTAAAAGGCCGACCACATTTGATAGACTTGTCTAGTCGGGAGTTAGAAAAGTTTCACTCAACAAGTAAAGAAAAAAAAGAGGTCGGTGTGAAAATTAATTTTAATATTAACTGAGCGGTAAAATCAAGTTTAGTCGGCTTAGTTTTTGCTGACAAATTTTGGCAATTTCCATAAATTTTGTAGTGTCTACAGTACAAATACATAAGATGCGCTATGAGAGTTATCAAAATCACAGTTTTAAAACAACAAAGGCCAAAATCAAAGATGAAATGTTACGATGGATCTTGGTTTTTCTTCAAATATGTTTGAATGATAGATTTTAATTATTATAAGGTTGAAGTAGACATCAAAGAAACATGCACAGGTTGATCCACTCATCTACATACATGGACAGTTCTCGTACACAAACTCTTATTCTGGTTGTTACTAGGTTTTGAGGTAACTTCATTTTATAGACAGGGGAAGATATCAACTGATAGATTGATTTGTTATATGTTTTAGAGCACCTCAATGGACCTTTTGCAAGCATAAATTTTGGTAAAAGTTTGAGTTGAAGTGTTAATCAAAATTTGACATAGCCTTAGAAACATTTGCACCATAGGTAGTGTAAAACAAAAAAGAATGCTACAATAGTTTTGTAAAATTCAGTTTTACAGCATCAAGGACAAAATGGACGAGGAACACCACATAAGTTTGAAATTTTTCTTCATCTCAACTTAGTAATAAGTCAAAGTTTGACTTCATATGGACATGTGGACACTGAGGTAGCATAACGGGCATATGTGTAAATATTTTTCTTTGAAATATTTAAAGTTAATTTGGGTTAAAACCCAAAAATTAGGAATAGCTAACGAAAGGATTTGTAACTATTCCTAGAGGTTAGAATTAGTTTTCTTATGTGTCATTATTTTTGTAACTACTTACTATTTTGGGATGAGAGATAGAGGCTCAAATCTTGAACTACAAATGTAACTCCTTTGCTATATATGGTATGAAAAATACTTATTGAGGGTTGAGGGTTGAGAGAAGAGAGACTACTATGCATTGTAAATCTTATTTCACAAAGACTAATAAGAATTTGGAACCTGAAGGTGTTAAAGAAATTATAGAGATTCCTGAGTTACTATTTTTGCAGTCATTTACATCCTCATGTGTATGTTATTTATTTGTTTCATTTTTCAAATTATTCATCTTCTATGTATTTTAATGAGAGTTTATGATTTGGAATTCACTATGTATTCTCTAATTCATTTAATTTGAATTCCATGATCAGTTTCTTCTAAAGTTAATATTGAATTCACCCTTGCTTAGTGCTAAATGTTAATGAACTGTTTCTCACTATTCTACTTTCATCATTGAAAATATTAAAAAGGCCCACATAAATAACACCTACCATGCATCTATGATAGAATAAAACTACAAGTTCGATCTAAGTTGTTTAAAGGATCTCCATTATCATGACTCCACGCCCAATGGTTGTCTTATGAGCTTATTCAACCATATACCTATAAAACCCTACCATACTTGCATAATCTGACCTATGAGTGTTCATTTATTGAAAATACTTGATTTTATCAATCTTTATCTTTGATAGAGACCTCTCTCGTTGTATAGGTAAAAAATACAACCTAAAGTCTGGTTGAAATGGTTACCTCAATAATTTCGTTGCACAATAGAAGGAACCTTTGAGTGGTAACACACTCCATGGAAGTGTACCCAACTTATATCAAGAGAATGGGGTAATATGTGTTGTATTTAAATTTAAAATTGTAGGTTACGAAGATTTTTTTGGAATTTCTAAATTTTATTCCAAGTCTCATGAGGGATTCTACAAGTCCAAATTTCAGAGTCATAAAGAATTATTGGCATAACTAAAGTGTTGAAAAAAACTCCGTTCTTATCCCAATCCTAGAGCTGAGCATTTCTACATTTATTTTCAAGACTACAATAAGGTTTCCATCCATAATTAATTCGCTTCTGAGCACTATGGTTCTAGTTGAAATGGCACTCGAAATTGATACTTATGTACTTGTAAGATTGAACCTCTTTAAGGGTTTTGTCACCATACAAAATTGAAAAATTCTTTTCTTATATTTAATGATTATGATATTGGTTTTATCAATGTCAATGGCAAGTTCATAATTTTTGTAGAATTACTAGAGAACCTTGAGATTCTTATGAAGCACTTCAACAATTTTAGTAAGGAGAACAATATCACTAGTGTATAAGATAAGGATGACACTAAGTCCAACCATGTTAATACTAATGCATATCTCTTCTTATAAAAATTGTTCAATTTATTGATAGATATGTTAGAAAGATATACCAATTGTAAGCAAGGTTGTGACTGGTCTACCAGAAATTCAAATAGAACATGAAGGAGTGTACAAAGAATGTGCACAAGGAAAGAATACTAAGAATCCTTATCCAAATTGTGACAATAAAGCAAAATGGATCTTATATATTATCCATTCAGACATATCTGGGCCAATGAAAACCACTTCATTAAGCAGGTATGTTTACTATGCTTCTTTTATTGATGACTATTCCCTCAAGACTTGGATATACTTCTTGAAAAAGAAGGATGAATTGTTTGAAAGGTTTTAAGGCCCTAGTAGAAAACCTCTCTGGAAAGAAAATAAATATATCGAGGTCAGATAATGAAGGAGAGTCCACATCAAATGAAATCAATGAATGTTGCAAGGAATTTTTGATTAAGAGGGAGCTCACAATTCCCTATAATCCACAACAAAATGGTGTGGCAGAAAGAAAGAATAGATCTATCATGGAAGCTATGAAATATATGATACATGATCAAGATCTACCGATGTACCTACAACAAGAAGAAGCCAGGAAAATAGTGTATGTACATAATAGAATCTCCCATAGTGCCCTTCGGAACAAAACTCTAGAAGAAACGTTTTCTGGAGAAAATACTGAAATAAGTCACCTAAATATATTTGGTTGTCCTATATACATACACATTCACAAGGAGAAAAGGTCAAAGTTATATCGTCCGGGAAAGATGGATTGTTCATAGGATATAGTGAGAAATCAAAATATTATAGAATCTATATCCCAAGATATTGTCAAATTGAACTTAGCAGAGATGTCACATTTGAAGTCAAAGACAGATAAGGAAGATCAAGAGGAGCATGAAACTCCCAAAGTTTTAGAAATTCCTAAACTAGTTAGGAACGAAGAAGAAGATCAGATGCCTAGGGATCATGATATGAAAGAACCTCAATTACCTGAAGACTTACCCAGTGAAACGATTTCTCGAAAGAAAAAAACTTCCTGGCATCGTTAAGTAATCGAAGAAGCAAAAGACATGGTGCCCCATAAGGAACCTTTCGAGAAAGAAAGAAGTCAAATTCATACCCTAATTACATGGATTTGATGTGTGATCTAGTTGATAAAGAACCGACATGTTTTGAAGAAGCAATAAAACATAAGAAGTGGGTTGATGCAATGGTCAAGGAGTACCAATCCATTATAAATAATGATGTGTGGGAAATACTACAAATACCAAAAGACAAATCAGTGGTATCCTCACAATGGATCTTCAAAAATAAACACTCATCACATGGTAGTATAGAAAAGTACAAGGCAAGATTTGTAGCTCGAGGATTCTCTCAAAAAGAGGGAATCGACTATGAGGATACCTTTGCACTAGTGGCTAGGTACACCTCAATAAGAATCATCATTACATTGAAATCCAATATGAAGTGGAAGCTGCATCAAATGGATGTGAAGACAACCTTTCTAAATGGCTTAATTGAAGAAGAGGTATATATCGAACAACCTCTAGGTTTCAAGACTAATGATCACAAAAATAATGTATGTATACTAAAGAAGGCATTGTATAGGTTAAGGAAATCACCCAGCATATGGTATGGAAGGATCGATGGATTTCTAATGAGATTAGAATTTACCAAAAGTAAGAAGACTCCAACTTCTACTATAAGATTGAGGATGATGGTATCATGATATTATTACTATATGTAGATGATATGTTCCTGACAAGAGAAGATAAGCCCATCATCCAATGTAAGAAGAAGCTTGCTGCAAAGTTCGAGATGAAAGAACTTGGAATGATGCATTACTTTCTAGGTCTTTAGGTATGACAGTATCCAAACGATATTTTCCTAAACCAAAGAAAATATGCAGTAGAAATCCTAAAAAAAATTGGAATGATAGATTGCAATACTATGACTACTCCAATGACAAAAAGTTTAAAGTTATTAAATGATGATTGTTCAGAAGAAGTTGATGCTACCTTATACAAACATATTATTTGTTCTCTGATGTACTTAACCAATACAATACTAGATATACATTTTGTTGTAAACACTCTAAGTCAGTATATGGTGAATCCTAAACACATTCACCTTATTGGAGAAAAACATGTAATAAGGTATCTAAAGGGAACTTTAGATTATGGGCTCAGATATGCATCTAGTGGTGAGATCATATTACATGGATATATAGATTCAGATTGGGCTGGAAGTGCCAAAGATAAAAAAATCACCTCATGATGTTCCTTTAGTCTGGGATCAGGCATGATCTCTTGGTTGAGTAGAAAGTAGACCAGTATTGCACTTAGCATGGTAGAGGATGAATACATTGTAGCATGTTCAGCATGTAGAGAAGTAGTATGGATTCGAAAGATCTTGGCAAGACTATTTGATGTAGATATATATGCTACTAATATCCTTTGTGAAAATTAGAGTTGTATCAAGATGATAGAAAACCCGATGTTTCGTGATAATAAAAAGTGTATTGAAGTTAGATATCAATTCATTTGGAATATGGTTAAGAAAGGATCTACAAAGCTCAAGTATGTTCCTACATAGGAACAAGTGGCACATGTGTTAACTAAGCCTCTGGCTTGGGCAAAGTTTGAATACTTTCGAGACAAGATTGGTGTAGTCCGAAAGTACCTCTCTCGAAAGAGGGAGTGACAATAAATGGAATATGGATGCAGTGGTGGTAGCTTAGTCTAGAGGAGGGTAAGTCTGGCTAGGATTGTTGGCCTGAAAGGGTTAGTAAGTTAGACGAATCCCGTTGATCCTAGGGGGATTAGTATATCTAGCTAGACTAGTTTAACCCAAGTGGGTGGGTAATCCAGGACAAGGCTTGTTGGTCCCTAGGTATTTCCATCTGTCTAACTAGGCTCGCTGGCTCGAAAGGGTGAGTAAGTTAGAAGAAATTCCTGGATGGATCTACCAGAGAACTCACTTTAATGTTGCTCCAAGATAGTTAGAGGGAAAGATGTATATTCAATATTGCTATACTATTGATTATTGAGATGATTTATTCAGTATTGTTATACTAATTATTGTTGACATATTTTCTTTCTGTATTGTTATACTAATTATTGTTGAGATGATAGTTTTAGTATTGTTATACTGATGATTGTTGAGATAGTTTCACTGTTGTTACATTGATTATTGTTGATGAGATTGCTTCAGTATTTCTATATTGATGGTGATGTTGATGTTACAACATCTATATGATGGTAATGCAGACGATGATCTAGCATTATAGATGATTTTGATTTTAGCACTAGCATGATAATGAGATTGTTGTTGATGTTTCAATATCTATATACTGATGTTGCAGATGATGAGGTTACAGATGATGTCTCAGTATTCCCATAATGATGTTGAAAAAAGTCAATTTAGCATTCACATGTTGGTATGGAAGAATATGACTCAGTATAAACATACTGATGTTGTAGAAGATGATCCAGAAGAAGATTTGGTATTTATATACTAACATCATAGATGATGATTCAAAAGATGATCCAGAAGATGATTCACTATTCATATACTGATGTGACAGATGATGATTCAGTATTCACATACGGATGCTACAGAATATTATATAGAATATGATAGAAGATGCTTGAGTACGTGTAGAACGTGCTTCAATATTCACATACTGAAATTGCATAAGATGATCTAACTGATATCGATGACGAAGATGTATGATGTTGTTCCAAAAATTCCTATGACATATAGATACTCACCATTCAGTTGTACAATTATTGTAGCAATTTATATTATGGTTGAATACCTTCCTAGTTAAGAGGGAGTGTTAAAGTATTATAACTTCGAAAGATATTCCAGATGTATTGAATGTGTTCCTCCTTTAGGAGATGAGTTTGGCATTGTAAGATTCATTGAAAGATTCAATGTAAACCTATGAATGTAATTCGAGTCAATAGTACCCAAGTGTTAATAAAATAAATGTTATTTTTTGTGTCTTACTAGACAAGTCATCCCAGTGAATTATACAAGTCGTCCATGTTAGGTTAGAGATCAAGTCGACTAAAGAATATAAATAGGGAGGAACTCCACTTCATTTGTACTCACTCACTCAATATGTTTTGTAAGAGAGAAATATTAGTGCACCAGAAAGAAGAGAGAAGCAGCTGTCTGGGTTTTACAATGCTCTGGTTGAGTTCTATACTGAGGAAGTTTTGAGGGGTTTTGTACCTTATGTTTTCACCAAGGAAAATATTCATGTTCTTTTGTTCTTATGTTTCTATTCTTGTTTTTCTTTCAGTGATCTTACTAGTGACAATTTACTTTAAGATATAATTTAAGAAAATTAAGAAAACCGAACATATATTGTGGCTAAGGATACTACGGTTGTTGATACTAAGGTGGTGGATATAATATAGGTTGATATTGATCTTGTCCTCACTTAGGTTGCATATTATTATCATTGTTAATCAAGTAGGTTTCCACTGTATTCTCTTGTGGCAGCTGAAATTCTCTACAATCTTTCTCATGATCATGTCTAAAGATTTAAAAAAACTATAATACAAACTAGTCGATGCAATTACAATATTATGCAAGTACAATCATTCTTTTGATCGATTGCCTTGATTCAAGCATATCCTACACCAAGGAATCTCTTGGGTATTTATCAGGTTCGACACTCTCGCTGTGACATAATTCATGAGCGTTGGGAAATTGTATTTATGGTGCCCCTCTATTCTGCACCTTGTACACCATAAGTCTTTGTAACGACTATAAAATAAATTATTAAAATAGATTAGTTAATTATATGAAAGGGTGTAACCCTTCATGCTCAAGCCTATAAAAGGTGAGATTATTGTACATTTTACCCATCATCCAATATATTATTATTATATTCATATTTCACTACTTAGATTCGGCTCCATTTTACCCATCATCCAATATTATTATTATTATATTCATATTTCCAATATATTTCACTACATTAGATTCGGTTGTTCCATTTGGTAACAGAGCTCGGATTCGGCTCCTCAACACTAAGCTTGGATTCAGCTTCTCCCACTTGAGCTCAGATTCGGCTTATCTCATATCACTTGTCTCCCCCTCTGTGCGTTCACCCTCTAAGTATCCTCCTATCTGCATTTTTCCTTCGTGCACCCACCTCCGTCTAATAACTTTCTCTGCACGTCCTTGCCCTCGCTCCCATCCCCACGTGCCAGTATATTCTACCTCCACTGCACCAGCACTGTCACCCTCCTATGCCCATGCTCCATCCCCCATCTCCGCACCTCCTCCATCCTCAACCACTCCACCCAACCGTCTACGCATTTCCCTGCTGCTATGCTTGTGCCTCCTACGCGCTTCTCCCTCCTCTACCCTACTGCCCACCCCACCAACTCCAGTTTCCACCACCCATTCTGTGTCCACCTCCACTTCCACACCTCTGTCCTTTCCCCCAGCCCCTGTCCACTCTCCACCCCCACATGCTCCACCCCCGCGCGCTATCTCATCCATCTTCCACCACTTGCTTCCACCACCCATCCCACACTCCCTTCTCCTCCCACCTGCGCTCTCCCTGACAGCCGCCAAACTCCACGCAGCTCTGCCTCTACCACCCAAACCCACGCCTGCACCCTCTTCTCCCCTTGCACGCCACCCCATTTGCCCCTAACATCTCCCCACCTCCCGTCCACCTCCTCTCGCTCAATGCTCCTCCCCTTTCGCTCCAGCCCTTCCTACAAACTCCCCTCCACCACCGCATTCTGCCGCACTCCCTCATCACTGCTCCACTTCCTCCTCCACCCAACTCATCCACCTTCCACCCTCGTCACCCTACCAATCTGTGTGTTCGTCCTTCTCACTGTGCAGTCATCCAACCTACGACCTGCAAAAGAAAAGAAAACAAAATAAATATTACAACACAATATTTATTTTAAACATAAAATAACATAATAATATATTATATTATTTCAATTATATGGTAATATAATATATTAAAAAAAAACAAATATTATATTTATTATTATAATATTTAAAAAATAAACTATATACAAAATATTATATAGTTTAGAATATATATATATATATATATATATATATATATAATATTAATTAATTAATTAATTAATATATTATTAGCCCAAAATAGCGTTGAAATACACACCTCCGTATACAAGGTCCAAGACCATGGAGGAACTGAAAGAGAAGATTGAAAAAATGGAGAAGGACATTAAGTCCCTTGTCACTAACCAAGAAGGCTTGAAGGAAAAGATGCAAAATAACAATACATTACTCAAAAACGATCTTGTTTTGGTACTAGAAAGAAGGCTCGACGACAAACTTGACATCTTGAATGAAAAACAAAAAGACATGGATGACAAAATGAGTACCATAACACAAAACATAAACACCTTAACATAGAACATGAGCACCATGACACAAAACCATAATACATTAATCGAGATGTTACAAAGGCTCATACCTAGTCCGATCCAAGTCAGCGGTCCACACATGCTAGATGCCTCATTTCATGTTGCCACCCAGGAAACACTCGTAAAGAATCAAGAAGAATTGCAAAAATAAATAAATATTAACAATGCGACGCTTAAGCAAGAGATAGAAACACAAGTACTTCCAGATATGGAGGCACGATTAAACAACAAAATAGATTCTATAAGTAAAATAGTAGAGAAAAGAAAAACTAAAAATCACTGCCCACAACGAAGCTATTCAGATATGTTACTTTCATCGTCCAGTAGTTCTGAGCCACCATCAAACCATAAAGCAAAAGGAAATCAACATCGTCCTTACAAATTGTACCCACCTAAGGCAAAAATAGAGTTGTCGAAATACAATGGGAGTGAAGACCAATGCGTTGCTTGGCTAAACAAAGCAGAAGAATACTTCGACATTTACAACATTCAATCTGATGAGGAGAAGGTGAAATATGCGTCAATGCATATGGAAGGGTATGCCTATAATTGGTACTTATGGTGGAAGAGAGATAATTTTACCTACACCTGGAACTTGTTCAAAAATGATTTTTTTAATAGGTTTCAAGGAATCAAAGAAGATGAATTTTTCAGTAAACTTAGCAGACTACAACAAGTTAGAAACATTGAGGAATTCACACATCAATGGGAATCCTTATCGACATGAGTATTTGGGTTGTTTGACAAGCAAGGACTCGAAACCTATTTAGGAGGTCTTAAACCACACCTCCAAAAAGAGTTAAAGTTACATGACATACCTAATGTAGAAGTAGCAAGACGTAAAGCAAAATTCACAGAACGCAAATTGGAAGGAATAAAAACAAAATCCAATAGCCATTATCGACAAGAAAAAGAGACACGATGTAGGTACTGTACAGATACTTGGTCTCCCGGTCATCAATGCCACAAACCTCAATCATACGCCTACAAAATGGAAAATAGATCAAAGTCATCTAACGGTTACTCTGATAATAAAAAGAAAAAGAAAAAAACATATGTCATCGATGCGGTGATGATTGGACCCCTGGTCACAAATGTAGGAACAATGAGACAATACAGTACAAAATCATCAATGGAAAGGAAGTGCAAGTCTCTACACAAGAGACCTCATCCAATTCTAATACCGACACCGAGTCAGAATGAAGAACGACACTAGGAAAATACTTAATCTTTGAGGACAAAGCTTCCTTAAAGAGAGTGGAAATGTAACGAATATAAAATAAATTATTAAAATAGATTAGTTAACTATATGAAAGGGTGTAACTCTTCACGCTCAAGCCTATAAAAGGCGATCTTATTGTACATTTTACCCATCATCCAATATGTTATTATTATTTTCATATTTCATTACTACAATGATAGTCGGATTCGACTAACAGACAACCGGATTCAGTTGCTCTAGTATTCTTGAATATCTTTCCCATTCTTAATATATTGGATTTTCAACATAAGGTTAGATAGTTGTGAGTGGATTTGCATCATTCCTGCACTAGTTTCTCCAACCGGTGAGAATCTAACTTCATGGTTGTTTCTAGAGGTTCAGTCTATGACACTATTTTTTGTTGCATTAATGGGATTTGAATGCACAGAAATATCACAGAAATGAACCATTCCTTGTGTTGTATCTCTGACATTTGAAAACTTAGTTTGGACATCGATGCCTTAAATATTTGGTCAAAGTTCCAAACAGACTCTATAAGTAGCTTCTTTATTTCTTTAATTTTTGTAATGCACCGTGATTGATATTTTGGCTTTCTGAACTTGTCTATCATTCCCACTCGAATTTGGTCAAGTGTTTTCTGCGCAACTCCTACCGAAACTATGGAAAACTTCACATATCAATATAGCGCATGAACTATCAAGGTTGTGATCAATTGTGCTTGCTTTATCACTTCATCTTGGACCTATCGCACGATCCACATAGCTTCACAGAGAAACCAATATTTCTCTTGATATTATAACCCATTTCCATTAAGTATTGACAACTTAATATCGGTCCCATCCATTATGTTAACTGTTGGTATGCTTGGGAATTTTTTTTGACTAGTCGGACTCCCTTGTCCGCTATTCAAAGCGTTAGTACTACTTGTATTTACAAAACCACTTGGAGACAAGTTTTTAGATCTTACATCTGGTGATGTGCCTGGGGTTGTAGTGGTATTGTACTCATGGTCTAGTTCTGGAGATTATGCTTCTTCTTATTCTTTGGATACCGACTGATATTCCTCTTCTTCATCACAAGAACCTTCATGAACGTGCAATGTGAGCTTGTAGTCTTCTCCTCTGGGTGTAATAAAGATTCCTCTTCCTGTCACAGTATTTATTCTATTTCCTAACCATAATATTATTCCACTTCTCAAATATCCAGCCTCTAGTTCAGTTCCACAATCACCAAGGAACATTTCCACTTAGCTTGCTCCATTTTTAACACACCTCATCTGCGACATATCCAATTTTCTACACACAGTTATTTTAACTGTCACATTATTGAGATCCATTTTTTTCATATGAGCATCTTTATCCACATTTTAAAATATGACAAGCATCTTCCTTAGGGTCCTTGGAAATTTTTTCTTTCCACCTCACTATATAAGGTTATCGTCTCAACATTAAACTCAATAATATAACCTTGAATAATTATCTACCCAAAAATAAACAACCCTTGAAATAGGGTTTCTAACACTCTTTAGCCGTTGAATCAAATGAGGATTCCACTCCATTGGTTCTCCCCCTTGAAAGTTTTTTTAGTTGGGTGGCTAACTTCGATAACCACTCATGCAACACAATGGGAAAATCGAAAAAGAAAAAATCATGAATATCCGTATAAATGTGTCAGTCCAAGCATTCTGTTGGATTCAACCGATATCCTTTACTCTCTTCTTATGCAAATTATAACTCTTCAAAATACACCCAATCTTGTATTTTAGGCTTTGTTGGATGCCACAAAATATTCATCACCACAATGATTCATGGTCTCGACAATGAATCGATTTGTTGGCATTTGTCTCTCCTCTTTCTGTTCTTCGACCCAGGTTCAGTCCCTCCCTTTTCGTGCAACAAACCCCAATATATCGGCCTGATAGAGCAAGGATCAGTCGACAGCACCTGCGATGTAGATGCCCTCACCCGAGATATCTCTCTTATGGGTAACTATCAGAACCAGGTTTATGCATTTGGGTGGGGCATTTCTCGTCCCTTAGAATTCTAGCAAGGAGCTCGACCAAAGATGAGGGGAGTGGATTACTTATATCAATTATGAACAGTTAATATGCGACTCTATTCAACCATCAACATAATACTATACCAGTAAATATCATAGAGTATAGGAGATTCTGACTACCACAGTCCGACAGATGCATATTACTCAATTTGTAAGAAAACAAATAAACATCCATTCATAACAACATACATGTGACTCAAATACATTAATCATTTACACATTTGACACATAGTAAGATTTGAGCCCAAAATTCGATGACAAAATCCAACGACGTCCGACGTAAAGTACTTTTTTGTCAGATTGCAATGCTGAAAAGCAATGTTTTGTCTCATTTCTTTTTTTCTTCTTGAAGCATGATCAGTTTTTTGACATTCATTTTCATAGGATTTTTTATGACGCTTGTTTTTAGTTAAGTGACGATAGCTGGTCGAATTTCAACAAAATGTGAAAGCATTGGCGTCAGATTTGCGACGAGTGGTGAAGGGATGCTCGTCAGATTGTCGACGAGTGGTGAAGGGATGATCGTGAGATTTTTGATGAGTCAATAACCCTACCAAACATGAGAGTATCTGAGCTTATATATAGCTGGGTTTTTTAGGCATGAATATATATTTTTTATTATCTCCGTAAAAAACAAGCTAGGAAACACAATAACCTTTTTATTTTTTAGGTTTGACAAATCAATATTTTATCATGGAGGAAGAGATTTGGTGAAGTCTCCCACAATAGTTGTTCGTTAATATTTTGGTGTAGCTGCCCATGAGGTCTCTATGAAGAATGAGGGCAATATGAAAACAGTGGAACTATCTGCTCTCTTCCCATGATGCCCTTCAAAGAATCGAGCCAAACCAGTATTTGCATTCCATCCCTGCATGTTTCATTCAACTCCATTACGAGTTTTGTGATGACTATGAAACTTGGGTTATAGAAGGATGTGGTCTAGAGATGTACAAGGTTCATGTCCCAAATAATCACTTCATTTTGGTTGCTTTCCATGGCATATTCAGTTGCTAGAAAAGAGGGGATTGCTTGGATCTTTCCATACATAATCCTAGTACCAGGACTGGGGAACTCCTCCCTCCTCCTCCTATAATACATGTGTTAATCTCTTTCAAGGGAATGAATTTTGATTCATCCACTGGGTGTTGCACTTTTCTCCTTGGCTCTAATTATGCTGTGAAGAAGAAACAAGAAGGTGAAGGTGAAGGTGAGAATAAAAGTATTTTGATGTCTATTTATGATTCAGAGTCCAATGCATGGAATAGGGTTTCCACGACAGTCCCTGCCAGAATTGGCCCTAATGGAAAGGGTATTTACTCTAAAGGAAAGTTTTACTGGGCCAATAGCTGGGAAATAGATTGGTATGTTTCCACTCCCAACCCCAATCGTAATTGCATCATAGCATTCATGATGGAAGAAAAAATTTGGACAGAAATCCCACTGCCGGAAGGGTGTAAAGTAATATTTGATGAAAAATTAGGTGGATGCGTCGGGCGAGTGATGTTATTATACAAAAAGGAAGATTACTTTTACATGTGGAGGTTGATTGAAGGGAAATATATGAATGGTGTGAACTACCTGCCATCTGTTTGACAAAAGACACCTTTCCTTTCGCGACAGTTAACAGTAGCTGATTAATAATTATGATTGATAGGGAAATTAATATGTCGATATTCAATGAGGATGGGATATTGATGGCCCAAAATATGAGATTACCATGGTTTCATCCACTCTAATGACCTGTTAAAGTTTCTGGATCAACGTTTGAATCCAACAACGTGTGGTGGCCAGTTGGTGGAGGGATATAATAAGTGGGTAACTCGATTTTTTTTATTTCATTTTTTTTGGGGTTATATTCGGCAAATTTCAGTTTTGACCTAGAATTTTAATGATCTAAATGAACTTCTGTAGACAAAACTCCAGTTATCATTTATTCTTTTTTTTCAACTTTTCTTAAAATAGTTCCAATTACCACTTAAGGTTTCTGGATGGGCCTTGAATCCAACAATGTGTGATGACCATAAACAATATATAAATATTTGAAATTTTAATTTCCATGGCTTACTATTGTTCTCCACTTTCTTAATTTTCTTAATTATCCTATTTAAGAGAATAGTTTCTGGTGATCATGAAAATTGGTGAACAGTCATTCAAATATGAAATAACACTGTCGCAGAGTTACCTTGCTTCCATATTTTAAACTGATATATTTGTTTAGACACTAAGAACTAGGGGATACTTAGAATGAGGGAATTTTGAACTGAAACTTTGATATTCATAGCATACATGTATTTTGAATTTTACACTTTCTTACATCTTCCATCGGTAGCGTAGTTCAATTTTTCAATTGACATGTGTCCTAAATACTATTCCATAGTAAACAAAGCATGCAACCATTATTGGATTTTATTCTAGCACCCACATAATGAGTTTAAGTCATTTGCTTTCCTTGGTTAATATAGTGCATCGTTATGTTTGAAATTTGATAGTTTAACTCAAATTTTTTCAATGCAAAATAAAACTCGACCAAATAGCAAACAAGGCTGGTTTGGTTGTTTTTGAGATAGAATATGAACTGATTAAAATTTTACAAGGATATCTTATTTTTCATTTTTTCTTCATTTATTTTTATCATGCAGTTCATCATTTTCTAAAGTCTTCATTTTTCTTACAAACTATTTCTCACCTTCAAGTCCTTTTTTTCAATATTTTCTTGACTTCCATTATTTATCCATTTCTTAATTCACCTATGCCATATAGTTTTAAATCCCTAGTTACTGATAACATATTAATTCGATAAATTTGATGTTGGTAAGATAATGTTTATGAAGGTGAACCACTCGCCTCTGCATAAAAGAATTGTCTTCAAGCCTGGAAAAAACCCATCATTTTTATTCTCTTTTACAGTTAAAAAAACTCCAATTTCACCTCCACTAAGTTACACTCAAGACCTTTTTCCTCATAGAACATGCGAGAATTACACAAATGAGAATAGTGTAAATCACAACAATGGATACAACTAATACAAGAGTCCCTAAAATTTGAGAATTAAATAGCCTAGCTGGTGAAGGTCCAATGCATGAAGCCATGAAAATATGTCATGGTTACTTGCAAATTATGTGTCATGTTTATGCTTATGTTTAGACCATTGTGCTTTTTAAGAATTGTTTCACACAAACTCATATACTATCAGTTCTATCAATCCATAGATAGAATAATAACAAATAGACGAGGCTTGAATGCTTTATTTTGATCATCAAAAGGTTGGGGAAATTATAGTATTCAATAGACATAGAGAANCATGTTAAACATATATATATATATATATATATATATATATATATATATATCCTTGAATTTATATGGGAAGGCTAGGTGTGATGTTAAATTTGTTGGGTATGAACCTCGTTATAAAATAGAGTAAAAAAATCCATCCTCTAAACAGATGTGTG
This sequence comes from Pseudotsuga menziesii, assembly GCA_001517045.1. Classification (NCBI taxonomy): domain Eukaryota; kingdom Viridiplantae; phylum Streptophyta; class Pinopsida; order Pinales; family Pinaceae; genus Pseudotsuga; species Pseudotsuga menziesii. Next base: position 71,441 of record LPNX010896379.1, on the reverse strand, counting down.
GCATCATAATTGCACATTCATGTAAAAACATAGTATGTAATTGCTAGTTTTTTTAGGTTACTAACATATACACCATGTTTTGGGGTTCTTTATGAGACTTGGGTAAATGGTGTATGTACATTCCTAATATGATATGATATGGATTGGCTCATCGGATATGCTTCATGATAGATTTTCACAGTTGAGATCACTTGCTTGTGATTGCTTGACCTTAGATGGTTGTCGGCTTGGCATTCTTCTCCTGGGTGTTGCAATTTTCTTGAGAGTTTGATGGACACCGTTCATGATGGAGACATGGAGACCTCATTGGTTCGATAACATATACTATAATTCACGATGTTCACCTACTTTTATCCTTGAAGTTTGAATTCAAGTGAATTTCAAATTTTCCTTTAAACTCACAGAAAAATTAGAAACACATCTCCATCATCTTGACTTTCTATAGTGTTACCACTCATTTTGCATGAGTTCCAATTCTTAGGAAAATTAATTTTGGGTTTCCACTCTCGAGAAAATGCAATTTTGGCCTCTCCTAAAACCTTGAATAGGCCTAGGAGGTTATAATCAATAATGTAAGTAAGTATGGTCAAGTAAAGATGATGATCAATCTTCATTGTCAGGTCTGACAGAAATACATTATGTGCACTTCTCTACTCAAAATATAATTATAAATCCAAAACACCATACCTTGGCTAAGTGTAAGCATTTATGGGCACACGTAAAAACAATTGTGGGTGCAGTAATCTCTCTGTTGTATATGAAATCTACTATGCGAAATTAATTTATGCTTGGAAGTTATTTAGGGATATCTTTGAGAGAAGCTTAAGCCTTCTAATATGCATCTAGAATAGTATAATAATTCAATTTCATATTTGTTTAAGCTCACTAGCCCATAGTTTGTGTTCATGCTATAGAATGTAAATCATAAGATATGTTAGCACCCAATGATAAGGCCCATGGTCTCATTGCGCCAAGAGGTGCTCTACAGTCCAGTATGGGGGAGATCTTGTAACGTTACGTAACATTCCTCATGCATGTAGCGTTCCTCATGTAAATGTCGGCTAAAATATTATTTTCGATTATGAAGGAGATGTTGTAACATTATGTAACATTCCTCATGCATAGATAAAATAATAATCTGTCGCAAAACAAAAGACTCAGAAAAAAAATTTGAACAACCTATAGGTAATTCAACCCATCTATTGCTGCATCAAGTACTTCATTTTTCGTTTTCGTTTTGTGATTCTCGAATACCATATAATTTGGATTCGAATGAATCATATTCATATTCACAGTTGTTTCGTTCAGTATTATGATTGTTGGCCATATCCATATTCACCGTTGTTGCAACCTCTTAATTTTAATTTTAGCATTAATTAAAACATAAATACTAATAAAAACACAAACCTATTTATTTCTATATTGTATGCACGGTTTTATTGTAACTTCATTTCTGATGATTCATTGAAGGAGAGTTACATATCATTACTAAAATGGAAATTTTGAAAAAAGTTCCTTATAGGATTATACAAAGTTTCTTCGAATTACACTTGTTGATATTATACATTCGAAGAAATCGCATCTATGAAAGAACTGAATAGTAATAATTTGTTTTTATTAAACAGGTTCCGTTTTTTTAGAACAGTCAGATAAATAATAACAATGAAGCATGGTTGCATATTGTAAACATATTTTTTTTAAATCAATTTGTATGTTCCATTGCATCTAAAAGGTGTATTTTACAACTTATTAGGAAAGGTATGTGTAATTTCGTCTATGCTCATCCTAGAGTTGACATGTGTCTTTTATAGAAAATAATAAAATATGATTAAAAATAACATGTAATCTTAAATTAAATTTAAACTATGTAGAATTGCATATATATATATAACAACATAAATTAGATAAACTAAAACCATATATATTGGATTATAAGTTTTCTCAACATTTTTACTCTAAAAAAGGGTTTCCACCTTGAGAAATTCGATCCCTCTCGGTGCTTGGTAGATCCCTTTTAGATGGAAGTATGCTGATGTATACTTCAATCAAGAGAATTCGATGTTGCAATATTTCAAATCTATTATGACTACACAGTAACAAACAACTTATTTATGGAAACATTTTGGGGCTCTTTATCTGCCTTCAAATAACGTTATTTTCTACAAAAAGTCTCGGTGCATTTACAAGGACTTACAAAATTAGAAGCATTTGAACACTGTATGGTGAACTTGTATAAATAAATTAGATGTCAAGCCTCTACTCGAGTTTACATACTTAAAGGAGCTGCAATTTTCTCAGTCTTGTTGCTTCGCCATATCTCACATTAATTTCACTATGTTACCTAGTTGATGGAATTGCTAAAAAATATAGACAAAATTTGATGGATTATATTGGAAAATTTTCTACCAAAATTGGAGCATTGACAACATCCGGCATGGTTCAGGTACTTTCCTTGGGGAGTTAAGTAAGGCCTCATCAATCTTGCATAAACCTACACATGCATAATAGACGAATTGAAATGAACATTCAAAAGACTAGATGGTGAGTTTGTGGGTGATATACGACATGCTATTGACCATTGGTGACATTGTAGACCCACGTTAATTGAAATTGCTATGAATCGATTATCCATCCTATATTAATTGACAATTTGAATCTTTTTTACCTATCTTTTTTATTGACTGTATACCTTCAAAATTACCATAAATCCTTGGCATGCATGTATCCTATATTGTGGGGAGTAGCACATGTTTTGGCTCAGCATATTGGTGTGATTATTATTATACAACAGAAACAAATTTAACCTTATCTCCATCTTTTCATCAATTAAATCATGGATTACTCAATGAAATCCTGAGTTGGTTAGTTGCATATGCCATCGTCGGTCCAAGAATGGAGGTTTAGTTGATTTCTATGGAATGTGTCACTCCTAGCACATGGAAGATTCCTATCGTTAATTGATGAGTGATGAACCATTTATAAAAATGTACCGTGTTATGAGAGGCTAACCCGTCTAATATTTAGGGGAAATAATCACTCACTTAAAAAGGGATCCCATAAAAGAACATATATTTACAAAAAGGAAATCTTGAGTTTCCTTTTCTCTCACTATGTGTTGGATGGAAAATATGATTGAGAATATCACACAAGTGAAAGAGATATAATAACATATTATAAAGGGCCTTGAAGCATGAAAGGGGATTATCTATGTCATGTTATACTTGTTGACCACATCTAGTGAGTTCAATTTGCATAAGAGAGCTCTTTTATGAGGCTCATTTTCCCATTCCTACAAATCTTAATTGTGGGGGTGGAAATATATAAACTGTTTTGTCTCTCTGCATGACCTAGTTTCCAACCTAGCTTGGATGGAAAGGGTTGGAAAAATAATGTTTGTATGCAAGCATGGAAGCCCATTACTATTTTTTGGTACTATTATAAAACTCCATTCAATTGTGCCATAAATCCTTAGTAGAAATCTATGCTTGATGCATTGGTTGTTTGAAATTTGGGTACATGAGAAGTGTTTACCTATTGAAGAAAGTAAAAGACACTCTAATGGTCAACTACAACATTATAGGGCCATGATAAAATTGTTTGGCTATACCAGTTCTATTTGTGAAAGGAAGAACCCACTACCAGGTATCCTTGGCTAGTTCATTAAGTTTTCTATCTTTTGTCTATTTTATTAAATTGTATTCTCTTTTTATTGTCTTGAATCTTGACTATTAAATTTTGACTATCTTGACTATTGAAATCTAGATCATGTATTGATGAAAGCTTAAAGTATTCTACGAACAAGTAAAGCATCCCATTCTTTTTCTGAAGAGGACTAAGTGTGGGAAATGGATCACAAGAAGAATTGATAGCAGGGTCCATTGGCTTTGAATCTGCCTGATGCAAACAAAATAGGTAACTCACTTTTCACTTGGAATATCTACTAATATAGACCATTCTCAAGGTTCTGCATCAAAATTTCTAGTTAGGCAACATAATGTACCTATTTTTCAGTCACAATAGTTACACCATTGAATTTATATTGGATGATAGGAATTATTGTGAAGGGAAAGTTTTGAAAATGATGTAAAGACATCAATGTTTCCCTGGGTGGTCTCTTGAATATATTGTGCAATCTCATTTGTACATGGATCAGGCAAGGTAAGAGATACCAGGATTTCTTGGCTATCCATGGATCATGACGGAACATAACCTTCCCTCCAAAATGCAAATTACTAGTAGGTGCTAATACAAACTTGGTACCCTGCCATGGTTTGGGCATGTTGTTAAAAAATGAGTATAACTAAAAATTTGAAATGATATTATTGCATCAATCTTTCTTGGTTAGTATTGTATTCCAATCATAAAAGCTTGTTTAGGCTCATAGTAATCTATTTGTATATATTTATGTATGTGTGACTATTGATGCTTAGGAAATTATAGCTCATAATATGGGAAGATGATTGATAAAAATGATAGTTGGAAATGACTGATAGTTGTGTCCCTCCAAATTGGATTATAAATCATTAGTTCATGGTTTTATTCTAAATTTGCATGTGTACAGTGGTAATTGTAGGGTAATTATGTATAGTGTGATATCCTATTTGTGTTGTTTTAAGAGATGACACATGTTGCAGTATAAGGTAATCAATATAGTATCATTTTTTCGTTACACATTTATTGGTTTTGTCATCCTTGTCATTATAGTTTCAATCCTTTTAAACTTTCTAGTATCTATTCTATAGTAGGGTATCAAGGTCATTGAATAATGACTAAAATTTGGTGACAACCTAAATAATTCATAGTCCAATGTGGTCATCACCCAAATATGTAGGGCTACTTCTCACAATAATTCCACAAAATTCTTATGTAATGTGATGAAGGGGATGCCAAATAAAGGTTGTGACATATAGGGATACTAGTGTTGCTACAAAATGGAGTATACTGCTCTTTGAAATATTCAACCCATATAAAACTTGGTCTTAAGGATACTGCTACAGGAAACCCCCATATTTATTTCTCATAATATGTCCATATTTGTAAACAATTATGTTTATAGTTGTAAGGTCAGGAACAAGGATGTATGTTACAATTTTCAGTGGTATGATGATTGCATGTAGAATGAATCTGAAATGTTTTTCATATCCTCAAATTTTGGGTGACAGTATGATGGAGAAGTGTTATAGTTCTATGAATATTTATCCCAAATTTTCCATGGAAATATTAGAGGAATGTTTTGTAGGAAAAGGTTTCAAAATACCGTTTTGTGGGAAAAGTTGACACTGTGAGTATCATATTCCATGGCCCTCCAAACTTGTTTGGACATCCAAACAATGATATAATTTAGAAAGTGGACTTATAACTTGGACAATGGGATGGTGAATCAAAGTATCACGTGTCTAAGATAGTTTTGTACACTTTCCAATGTCATTCACCGCATCTACAAATACCAAAGAACACTATGAAATTGTATTTGTGAAGCATTCCATCTCTACTTATATTTTGCAACCTCTTACATGCAATGTTTGGGAAGCATCTCTAGAAGCATCACTTATATGAGTGGTGTAATGCACCTAGTAGCAAAGGGGATAATAGAGGATAGTTTTGGGAGTGGGATCTAGGGTATTGGAAAGTAAGCAGACTAAATAGGGTGATTGCTATTGATGGAGGACAAACATCACTTGTAAATGTAGATCTTACAAGAAAAAATATTTTAGAGAATGGTTTACAAATAGTAATTGTGCCCACATATCCTTCTGTTAATGGAAAAAGAAATTAGAGGTTCTCAATTATTACTTGAAAGTGAGTTCCTAGATCATAGAAAAACTAGTGACAGATAACATTGTTAACAATTTTGAATCTTTTAAACATGGAAACACTTAATAGAGCATTCAAGTTTCAAAGAAAATTATGTTCCTAAATAAAATTTGAAGGGTGAAAAATATTTTGAAAATATTCATGAAAATTTTGTTCCTAATGTCAAATATCATGTGCTTTCTGAATTTGTGACTAAAGACAATGAATTTAAATGTAATTCCAAACACTTCTTTGCATCAGAATTCCATTCTGAAGATGAAAAGAAAGATCTTGAAGAAACATAATTCAGGGTTATCAACTCTACCAGAGAGATTAGATAATCAAATAAAGATAAATATTTGCACGAAAGAAGAAAATGTTCTTGAAGTATTATCTATAGTAGATCATCGAAAGAAAAGGACACAGATCAAGCTACCGGCTTGATCAATGTTGAAGATCAATGTGCTTTTTGAAGCATGCTTTTTTTTTAACATCTACAGGCCGTTGGATTTCCAACACCTAGGCCATACTTAGGCCATTAGATTTTTTACTCCTAGGCCATCTACATGCCATCGAATTTCTAATGCGCTTTACATGACATCCGATGAAGAATTAATTGAAATGACGGTTTTCAGGTGCCATATTGAAGTGATATCCATCGATTATTCGACATTGCGTCATCGAAATTTAGACACCTAATTCAAGTAAAAATTGCATGATTTATAATGATATGCTCTCAAATTACTAACGGTGTTTGAAATGTTGTCGAATAACCAATGAATTCCCACCAAAGACAAAAAAATGTTTTCTTCGAATAACAGACATGTGTATGTCGAATTTCAGACATTAGAGCTTTCAGATTTCAGGTTCAAATTTACTTGTGACACTGTAATTAACGTGGAAACTCATCAAGGAAGAATCACAAGGGAGCTCTTCATATAGCATGAGAAATATATGGCACCATTTTGTCTGTGCACTAAGATACAGACTCTGTTCTATATCTTCCTATCTTATCTATGCAAACTTCTCTCTCCTCTCATGCTCTTTGGTCTTCTGTTATTAGTTTTTCTCTACTTGACTCTATGGTTTGATTCACAAACATCCTTGATTGACTCAACTTCTTTACATCTCTACAACTCTTGCCTCTTTGACTCTATTTTTAATCCGCACACAACCTGGATCAACCTGATATTCTCTACAACTCTGTGCACTCATCTATAGACTTCTTCAACTCTTTACCAATAAACTAATTGAATCTCTACTGATAGACTAGCTGAACAATCCAACAACTATAACTTTCACGAGTCAGCCCTTAAGACAGTAAGTAACTCAATAGCTCTCATAAGTAAGTGAGTAAGAAACTAACTAACCCACACACAACCTCGGTTCATCCTTCTTGTAGAATTTTACATGCCGCTCTCAGTCGACTTCATAAAGTTAACCAACAGGTTATCATTCCTATTCTAGAAACACATGTCAGTAGGTACTAACAATCCGAATTACAAAGATTCTTTCATATGTGCAACATCCACTGAATATATTTAATATCGTATTGACCACGATATTTTCAACTGTCAATTTCTAGTCATTGCATCACTGCATGCCTTTTGACATGGTTTCCTCTTTCACCACTCCTCTTCTCGCCTCTTTTCCTTCTGTCACAGCTTCTCTTTTGTCGTGAAATCTCCTCCTATCACATATTTTCCTTCTGCCATTGCTTCTCTTATGTCGCAACCTCTCCTCCTATCGCACATTTTCCTTCTTCTGTCGCACTTCCTTCTTCCATCGTGATATATTTTTCTATCGTAATCTCTTATTTTGTCTACACTTTCTTCTATTGTTGCTTCTATCACATATCCATCTTCCTTATTCCTTCTACTTCTGGACAAGCTTCCTTATTTATTTCTATGGCCTAATATTTTCATACTTAGTCAAAAATCCAACTAAATTCTTCCTAACTTCCCCTAGTGCCAATACAATGCCACTCAGTGATCAATCTATCCCATCACCAACCCAAGGTGGGACAAGGAGTTAATGCATGTTCAATTGGGGGCCATTAACCCATTTCAAGAGAAAAATGGTTCATTGTCTTTCTCCTCCACATGCATCCCTGCAGCTGGTTGCACCCAATTCTATTTCCCCTAGTGAATTCCGCACAAAGTGTTTTAGACTTCCCACTAGGAGAATTACACCAAATAGAGGTTCAGTTGTTGCATTGCTTCTAGGTTACCCATTTAAAATATGGTTGAAATTCTTGGTTCTTATTTTGAATACATACAAATAACTAAACGAATGGTGCTTAATGATAGGTTAGGATACCACACTCAAGAGGGGCGCTTGCATGAAGGGTAGGATACCACACTCAAGGGGGGAGCTTGCATGAAGGGTAGGACATTGACTCAATGTGGGTGCTTGCACATAGGGATAACAAAAGAGGGGTCACCACAATGTTAGTCCAACACAAGACTAACCACAAGTGAACAAGAGGGATAATTGCAAGGAGGCGAAAATAATACTTCCAACTCTCTCTCTCTCTCTCTCTCTCTCAATGTATGCGGTCCGCATGTCTCCCATCCAATAACTAGAAGTTTTATAATCACCATATAAGGAAGAATCAAAACAATTTTTCATATATTTCCTTGGGGGAAGTATCGACGAGGGTCCAAATTATAACTTCTTGGTGGTATCGACATCGGAAAATGTCGCAAGACCCCCAAAAAAATAAAAAAATACACATTTTTTTCAAGTTTTTAAACATATGAAGCCACAACAACAAAAAATAGACACATTTGTACATAAATATGATGCTAGAATGAATAAATAAGACTTCAAGTGGTCACATATCATTGCTAACTAGAAATTTTGAAACATGTTATTAATAGGATGATACAAAATCACATCAAATGCTGAAAATAAATGTATCTCATGAGATGAATCATCATGAGGCATGTAGATACTAAATATTACATAATACAATAAAAATGGCAGATCATATGAATCTGAATCATTGATTCCCTCTACCCCTTTTACGGCTAAAGGGCACCACTTTTCCTCTAGAAGCAATAGGTGCATGGAGGAAAATATTATCCTTGATAAATGTTGAAACCAGGGAAATTGACAAAAGCATGTGATTAAATGCAAATTTAAAATTGAAAAAAAAAATACTGAAAATAAATTCATGATTTATAGCACACCGGTAGTATTATAAATTCTACTTAACATAAGCACAACTAATTCAGTTGTGATAACTTGCTTGACGGGAAGAACCTTCCTTATACTCAGACTTAACTTTCAGATCAGATATTGCNGAGAGAGAGAGAGAGAGAGAGAGAGAGGAAAATTTCACAAGGATAGGGTTACATAGTTACATTAGAATATACAACAACTTAGTGAGGGTATGCCACATCCAAGATCAACCCCCAAGCATCAACCAAGACGGCCAATATTTCGCACAAGTCCAAGAACCCAGAAAAAATGAACGCCCAATCATAATGTGCCTTGAAACTGTAGACATCATCCAAATAAGTGTACTAAAACCCTTGAACAACCAAGTTAAAAAATAGACCTCAATTACCTCGTCAAGATTCATTTACAATGAAGGATAGGATTATTTTTATAGCCACTCAATGACCTCCCAGAATGTTCTCCTTCTAATCCTTCGTTGAACTTAGGATTACTCCAATAAGGTCAAGACTTCATACCTTTTAGGAAAGAATATAATTCAACATTAGGACGTTGTTACAACTTTAGGGGAGGGTTTCATATAACACATGACAAAGGGTAGGATACCACACTCAAGGGGGGCGCTTTCACACAGGGATAAAAAAATAGGGGTCACCACAAAATTAAGCCAACATAAGAATAAACACAAGTGGACAAGAGGGATAACTACAAGCTGGGGAAAACAACACTTGTAACTCTCTCTCTCAAAGTATGTCATCCACATGCATCCCATTCAATAACTGGAACCTTTATCATCACGTATAAGGAATTTTGAAACCAATGATGCAAATATTATCTCTGGGAAAGTATCATCAAGGGTCCAACATATAACTGTCTTGATAGAAAATATCAAAATATCTAAAAAAATGTCGCAAGGCCTAAAAAAAAATACTCAGTTTTTTCAAGTTTTTTAACATTTGAAGAAACAATAACATCAAATAGACACATTTCTACATAAACATGATGATACAACTAATAAATAAGATTTCAAGTGGTCACATATCGTTACTAAACCGGAAATTTTGAAACATGTTCCTGATAGGATGATATAAAATCACATCAAATGCTGAAAAAAATGTATCTCATGAGATGAATCATCATGAGGCATGTAGATACTAAATAGTACATAATACAATGAAAATGATAGATCATAGGGATTTGAATCACTGATTCTCTCTAACCATTTTATGGATAAATTACACCACTCTTCCTCTAGAATTAGTAGGTGTGTGGAGGAAACTATTATCTTCTATAAATGTTAAAACTAGGGAAATTGACAAAACATTGTGATTAAATGAAAATTTAAAATTGAAAAAAAATAATACTAAAAATAAATTCACAACTTAAAGGACAACAATAGTATTATAAATTCTAGTTTACATAAACAAAGCTAATTCATATCTAATAACTTACTTGATAGAAGGAAACTTCCTTATACTTAGACTTAACTTTCAAATCATATCTTGCCTCTCTAAGTCAAGCCAATAGATGGAACAAAATACTGACCATTTCCTGAGGCTATGAACAAACATGAGAGAGAGAGAGAGAGAGAGAGAGAGAGATTGATCAAGGATAGGTTTAAGCAGTTACGACATAAGATACAACAACTTAATGAGGGTACAACACATTCAATATCAACCCCCAAATATGAACCAAGAAAACCAACAAGTGGTATAAGTCCAAGGATAATTTCACTTGAAACTCTAGAAACCATCCAAATAAGAGTACTAAAAACCTTGAACAACTATGTTAAAAAAAAACCTCAATTGCCTCTTCAATATGCCTTTACAATGAAGGTTAGGATTATCTTTAAATCCACTCAATGACCTCCTAGAAGTTTCTCCTTCTAATCCTTCATTGAAATTAGGGTTACTCCAATAAGGTCAAGATGTCATAACTTTTAGGAAAAAATATAATTCAATATGAGGATTTCATTACAACTTTAGGGGAGGGTTTCATATAAGACACGACGAATGGTAGGATATCACACTCAAGGGGGGCACTTGCAAATAGGGATAACAAAAGAGGATTCACCACAAGGTTAACAACATAAGACTAACCACAAGTGAACAAGAAGGATAACTGCATGGAGGGGGAAACAACCCTTATAACTCTCTCTCTCAATGTTCATGATCCACATGTGCACATGCAATAACTAGAAGTTTTATCATCACCTATAAGGAAGGTTCAAACCCATGATGCATATATTGTCTTGGGGAAAGTATTGACAAGGAATATAACTTCTTGGTGGTATCATAAACAAATATCAGAATATCTTGGAAAATGTTGCAAGACCTAAAAAAATACAAAAATACTCGTTTTTTTTCAAATTTTTATACATCTAAAGGAACAACAACATCAAATAGACACATTGATACATAAATATGATGATACAACTAATAAATAAGATGTCAAGTGGTCACATATATTACTAAAATGGAAATTTTGAAACAAGTTCCTTATAGGATGATACAAAGTAATATCAAATGCTCAAAATAAATGTATCTCACGAGATGAATCATCATGAGGCATGTAGATACTAAATAGTACATAATACAATGAAAATGGCATATCATAGGAATCTAAATCATCTATTGCTTCAACCCCTAAATGTAACCACTCTTCCTCTTGATGCAGTACATGTGTCTAGGTACTCAGGGTGAGAATGGAGTGGATGCTCCTGTTGAGTCCATATATTCATTGCACCACCATAGAAAAATCATCAAACACTAGGAACCAGTAACTACAGTGTAATAAAGAAGGATTTGAGCCTAGGTCTAGATCCATAATTCTAAACAAAGATCACTGACCATAAAATGAGTCATGGAAAGAAAAGTATCCCATTCTCACATTGATGTTATTCTTGGACATGCGTTGCATGTTATTTTAGAGGGATGTCATTTTCAAACTGCAATGTAATGAAAGGGTGCAAGACAATTCTAGACACATATTCTATAAACATTAGGTTTAATGTTGTTGGGGAGACTAACAAAAATATATTAGGATTTTAATTATGGTCATATATAATATCTTTTAAGAAAGAAGGGAAAATATAAATTCCAAAGAAAAATAACTAATAAATTGGTATCAAATAAAATTGAACCTTTTAGCCATAGATCCTATGAACAACATGGTCTTGATAAAGAACCCAATTCCCTGCATTGACTTAAAGGCTCAATTTGAAAAATTTTCCTGCATTCAAACATGATTTCTAGTAGGGTGTCGATTGAAAAATAACATTTGCACTATAAAGGAGTTTTGGGATCAATGATCCCATCGAATCTGTATCTATTGGAATGCTTCGCATAGAGACTGCACTAGCTAAACGGTTTGAATTCCAGTGGAGGGTTTGAATCCATGCGAGTGGAAAAAATGGGTGAAAAAGAGATCCTTAGGTTCATGGAGGAATTAAATGCATGATGTTGGTGCATGGTGGTGCTATACATGAGGTCTCATAATAATGATCATGTCCTTGTCGTTGGAAGTGATTGCCGGAGTCGAAAAATGTTTCCATGACTGGTTTATGAAAGTATGTTGCCAACAATGGAAGAATAGGGATGCCCTTGTAGGAGGATGAAATCGATCACCATCATCAGATTTTCTACCCTGCAAGGGGTCCATGCCACAAAATGTCACCTCATGGTGCATTCCATTGTGGAATTAGCTTATTTCGAGGCATTATTCTAGAACAATTATAACCAGCCTCCATTGATGCACTATGTCTCAGCCAAGAAACTGGATCTAAAATAACATTGTGCTAGCATGGACCAATGCCTTCGAGAGTTATACCAATAGGCCAATGAATTTAAAAAATACTAAAATGCATTGGATTTATTCAGACCATAACAATCCATTTCATAGGGTTCCAATGAGGTGTGCCAAAAATATAGAGTTTCAGGTAACACCTAGAAAACTCACACTAAATCTTATGATAGATCACAGTTCCTCCCAGAAACATGATATTGCCCCAATTATTTTGGGGGGGGATAACAAGAATATATTAGGATTTTAATTAGGATCATACATTTTCTTTTACGAAAGAAAGGAAAAGGTAAATTCCAAAGAAAAATAACTAGGGACGAAGGTAAATTGGTATCAAATAAAATTGAACCTTTTTAGCCATAGATCCTATGAACAGCATGGTCTTCATAAATAGCCCAATTTCCTACCTTGACATAAAGGATCAATTGAAACGATTTTCTACATTCAAAAAGGCTTGCTAGTAGGGTGTCCCGATTGAAAATAATGTGCACTATAAAGAGTTTGTTGATATCGAGACCTTAATACTGAATATGTTTTCTTACAATAGGATCAATTCAATAATTGGAATAGAATCTCCCTATCCCTGTATCATTATAAGGTTAATTTGTTCCGATAATGAGCTTGAGAATATAAAACTAAGTATATTAGATAAGATTTGTACCTAAAGTATCTAAAATTTTGGAAGCCACATAACTGGTTATGAATGACTTCAACAAGGCATTCAACATTGTGATATTTGATATATATTCAACATTACAATATTTGTTAGTTATACTATTAAATGTTTTATTAATTCTATTGCCTATGCAAGTACCAAGATGGATGGATTTATTGTGTTGTTGTTTGATACTACACCCATCGACCCCCATTCTTATCCTCTCACCTTTTGTGTCCATTGTTATTACAAAATTTAATTTAATTGTCCAAACACAACCATTAGTGTTTAGTACAAATCCTCACATCCATTAAAATGTTCCCATCCTCCACACCAAACCTCCAACCATTCCAACCCTTGCACCCCAATATCGATATAAGCAATCCCTATGACAAGGTCTATGAAATAATATAGGAAATAATCCCATGGAAACAATCCATTGTACTGGATGGGTAAGGCTAAGGAGCAATACCCAAAAACCTAATGCAAAATGGACACAAAAAGTGTTATGTGAAACTACACTAACAAGCTAGGAAGCACACCTCAACAACCTACTTGTGACTACCTCAACAACTTACATGTCATCAACCTTTGAGCACCTACCACTAGGTAGTCCTAAGACCATCATGGGCACCCAAACCCTACAACAATCCATGGCACAATATAATGTCAACTAATTGTCAATAGTTATGACAACCAAATTGATTTTAGGACATGAACATACACTCTTGTAACTAAATGTATCCCTATGCACTATCTGTAATATGACACAAAGTGTTTTCTTTCTCACTCTATTTCATAAAGCATTATATAGGTAGTAATGTAAACATTGTTACATTATAATTTGTTTTTTATTTACGTTTTGTTCAATATTTACTTTATTTATGTTAATTTGATTTATGTTCAAACCTATATGCCATATATTTAACTTGTGATTTCCCTAACTTAAACATTATATATATCTTATTTTCAAAAGATAGTAGTAAATATCTCAACTAGATACCTACATACATTCCCACAAGATAAATTTACACCTGAGAACAACAATGAACTTAACTTAAATTTACATTTAACTTGTGGTTGTCCAAAACTAAAAATCATTTAAATCTCACTCTTTGAAGAAAATAATAATTATCCAAGCTACCCTCCATCAATGTAACCTAGATTCCCTACAATATGAAATTAAATTGAAGCATAATGACGAATTTCAATTTAAATTGTGGTAACCCTAACTTATCCAAACTCGATATCCTTGATAAATTTAATATACAACCCATAATATGAACTCTTACACCTAAGAACAATTGTAAAATTTGATATAACTCAATAACCCTAAACTAATTTTAATTAAATATCATTTTTAAAAACTTGTCGTAGTTATAATTTTGATTTTTTGAAAAAATCAGTCAAAGTTACCCCAAGGATGGTTGTACTCATAGCAAGGTTATAACCCAAATATATTAAAGTCCAGAATCCAACATTGAACCCCACAATGAATTTTATAAGTTAGACACCCTACAAATAAAAATGTACCAAGAGAGTGCTCATGGACCCTCCTGTCATATACTGTGCTCTAAACCTAACCAAATGTGAATTCCAAAATAAATGTTGTTAGTCCTAGAGTTGTACCCTCAATTTTTACATATATTGTTTTTATTTTTATTTTTACTTCACTCTCTCTCTACAAGTTAGCCATAGTATTTAGACCCTTTTTATTGTAGCCATGTTTATTTTCTTATGTACACAATGCATTTTCTACTTAATAAAGTAAAACTTGGATTATATTTATTAAATCTTCCTTTAAAGTCTTCAAATGCATGATTTTATATCATTACTAACCCATCTTATGAATATTTATCAATGTTTTGCTAGTTTGTGTGATTTGACATATTATGACAGTGTAATCAATGGCTCCTATAAAGACTAGCATTGCTGGAACACCGAATCATGAAAATTAGTGGTTTGATACCTATATCCAAATCATGCTACATGGTTTTTAAAGAAAGAATTTTCCCGAGATTTGAGTTAGGAAAGATGGTACATCTATTAAGTTCATGATTAAAGTCATATGCATTGAGATTAAAATGTCAATGGTCTTCCCTAGTTTCACAATTTTTTTGGATTTCAAGGATCAGGACATTAGTCCATTAGTTTGGTTCGAGTTCATTCTAGATAAACAAAAGGTACATAATATTGAGATTGGTATTATCACGACCATGGTTTTTAGCACACCCCAAGTGCTAGCGCACTTGCTCGAAGACATGGTTCGGGCACCCTCATGGGAAAGGTAGTGAAGGCATGACGGTTCGAAAGCATGTGGGCCAAGTGGGCATGTTCCCACATCACAAGGCAAGTTCCCACACTCACAACCGACTTGGAGCATCGTGAGTGTGACACACCCCAAAGCAAGCACACACAAGAGATGGTGTTGTGACACACTTGGAAAACAAGGCAGCATCAATATGGGTGCCCGAACCACCTGTGGTGTGGGCGCGTGACCCTTAGATGCCTAGACAAGATGGGCGCCCTAAAAAGTGGACCGGTGGGTGCTCCAGGAAAAGCATACGATGACATCATTTTGGTGATGGGAGTTTGATGGGCGCTCTAACGGAGAAGGAGGGCGGACGACCCTTTGGTGTTTTGACATTTGGATGAGCCACGCACGGAAGGGACTTGGCAGGTATTGGAATTTGGCTTGGGAGCCAATGATGGGAAGGCATGAGCGCTAAGCAAGAGCTCTCACTTCCCACCCAAGCACCCCTATAAAATAAGGAAGTGCCAAGGCATAAGGGCACCATTAAGAAAGTGGAAAGCAAGGAGCTCGCTAAGGAAGAAGATGCAGTTCATGTAGACGCAACGCTTGGCTGAAGTGTGCATTTGGTTTTTTTGAGGCATCTATGAAGGGGTTCCACAGGAATTTTTTGGTAGAGTCTGTGGGGTGAGATAGGGAATGTTCCTAAGTTCCCCACAGGTGTGTTTTCTATGTTAATTCATTTCGGAAGAAGTATCCAAAAAGGGTTGCGACAGTTGTTTGGAAGCTCAGTCAGACGCTCTTGAGGAGGTTGATTTGGGTGTTTTTGTAAACTTTGTAAAAGCGTGTGTATTAGCCAAGTTTGTCGCACACCTAGAGAGTGGCTAGTTTGTGGTGCCTTTGTTTCTTTACTTGTAATAAAAATGAGCTCTACATTGGGAAACCCATGACATATATATTTATGCATCTTGTTTGCACGTGTTGTAAATTTGACTTAGTATAAAATTGTTCTACATATTGGTTAAGGCATAGTCCATTAGAAAACACCAAGTTGGTCAAGCCCTTGGGAGGTTCTTGGATGGTGCCGCACTCCGCCCTTAGTGATTCAAGAGCGCTCACTAAGTGTGGCTTTGACAAGTGGTATTAGAGCTAACACAGGGCCGCGGTTCGAAGAGGAGCTGACGAGGTCCATTGTAGCGGCGTCCTGCCAAGTAGCGTGACTTGCGGACTTGGACAGGAATGGCGTTTGGTGCAGTTGATGGAGTGGTGTGGTAGTTGGTTACACACTCAACTATTAATGCATTTGGAATGAGAAAGGAGCACCCGACATAAATGATGGTAGCATGCCACAAAAGCTGCACTTAGACAAACATACACATCTGTGGAAGTGCATGCCCAGGAAAGGGCGTTTGGTAGAGGTGCGCTTGGCAGGGCGCAGGCATTTGGAATAGCAATCTGCACCAGTGCGCTTAGCATGATTGGTATAAGAATATATCCAAGATGCGCTTAGGTGACGCAACGGTTGGGAGGTGCGCTTAGCACCGCGGTGTGAAGTACTCTTGACAAGGCACCCAGGAATGCTCCCAAACTAAGGTTGAGTAGTGTGCTTGACTTGGTTAATGGAAGAGTCAGTGCTAGTGGCAGTGACTTGGTGACCAAGGCTGCTAAAATGAAAGAGGTGTTCAACTAGTTGGATGCTCCAATGCTGGATGAAGAAGTTAGACAGAACCAAAGACTTGACTGGAAGACACATTTGACAGACTTGCAACCTGTCTAAGGAACATTGCGAAGGGAAATATTGGTAGACGAAATCTGAAAGCTTAGCAAGGAAGCTCGGAGAGGTGAGGCTTCATTAGTATTTACTTGGACCAAGTGAAGAGAGAGTTGGGGAAGTGTAACACAGATCCAACTTCTAATTCAAAGGCAGAAGTGCCTATAGATGGGGAAGAATTTGTTCATGAGGAACTGAAACCTAAGGCCAAAGGGAAGCGCATACTTGCAACGATCAAAAGGAACATGGAGCAAGTAGTTTAATGAAGCTCTCTATTATCATGGAGAGAAGACTGTGGTGCTGCTCTCTGATGTTGAAAAGATGTGTAAGCATTTGAATGAGGTCGTGAATGAATGAAGAGAAGTATTGAACATTTTTCATACTGCGATGCAACATGACACAGAAGGAAGGGTTCATAAGCTTGAAGGGGTTATTGAACAACTCCATATTCATGTGAAGGAACAAGATGACACTATTGCGGTGTTGAAGTGCACGTTGTCTAGTGGAAGTAGAACGGGTGCGATGATGAAAATCAGGATGAAAGAACTAGATTCATTTGACGGCACATGAGATTCGAAGTTAATTGGGAATTTATGTTGGGATGTTGAGCAGTACTTAGACCAAATGAATGGGAGTTCTAACGAGGCTAAGATTAATGTTGGTGCAATGTTTCTCACTGATACTGCAAATATTTGGTGGAGGAATCGACCAGAAGATGTGGCTTCAGGTAAGATCATAGAGAGGATTGAAAATTGGGAGCATATGAATATTTCCCTGAAGGCGTAGTTTGGACCTGGAAACTAGATTTGGGTGGTTAGGAATGAATTTATGCAGATTTTGTATACTATTAATATTCAGGCATCGATCAAGGCCTATACGAGTGTTATTCTAGAGATAAAGGATATGAGCGAGGAGGATCGTCTCTATCATTTTATGAAGGGTCTACAAGGTTGGGCATAAGCAGAATTGCAATGAAAAGGTGTAAAGACTCTTGCAGAAGCTATTTATTCCACAGAGAAGTTGCATGATTTTCAGACTGATAGGAAGGATGAAGGTAGAGGCAACAAAGATGGTAAGAAGCAACATGGCAAGTTCAAGAAGGAACAACCGAACAAGCCTAAGAATGGTGGCAAGCATGAGGAAGAGAAACCCAAGAACACTGGTGAAACGAAGGAGAGAAAAATAGTATCTTGTTATACTTGTGCAAAGGACCATTATGCTAGGAATTGTCCCTTGCGGCCGCAAAAGATGGTGGTGGTAGAACAAACAAGACCTTCGGTTGGAGTGATGTAGGTGCTAAAAGAAGTCTTGGAAATGAAGGCAATGACAGAACCTGACTTCACTCATCTAAGTTATGTTCACGTTGAGTTTGTAGGACATCATATTTTGGCCTTAGTTGACAGCAGTGCAATGCATAAATTCATTAGTGAGGAAGTGGTGAAGCATCTTGGGATGAAAATCGAACAAAGGGAGAACATGTTCAAAGTAGTGAATTCGGGAGTAGAAAGAGTGGTGGGATTGGCTCGCCAAGTTTCTCTAATTATTGGAGAATGGACAGGCGTGGGAGACTTCATGATTGTCCCTCTTGAAAAATTTGAAGTGGTGCTTGGATAAGTGTTCATGAAGAAAGAGAAGGTAGCTCCACTGCCTCATCTCAATAGATTCGGGTTTTTTGCAAGAGAACAAGACATCTATGTGTATACCATGAAGAAGGCAGTGGGGGAATAGAAGGTGACTGTGTTGGCATCATCTTTCTAGATTACAGTAGCCCGAGATGATGAGAAGCTTGACACCAGAGAAGGAAAGAAGGGCATTATCCATGAGGAGGTCATTCTGTTGGAAGAGCGCCTCACTTCCAAGGATTCGGTTACTCAGTTAGAGTAGTGACTCATGATGATGGAAAGGATCGTGGAATCAGCCATGATGAGTTTGGAAAAACTAAATAAGTTGTGCAAAGGTGTGGAAATATGACAGTGCGGTGAAGGGGTGGATTTTGCTGAGACGCTTGCTTGTAACACAATTACAGAGAACATGTGGTAGGATGACTCAAAAGCGCAAAGACTGTTTGACAAAGGGAACATAACTATTGGAGGAAATGTTACCCTTCTCTTATATTTCATCCAAAAGGAGGAAGAACGACAACATGCAAAATAGGATGGTGAGGCGCTCCACCTCCTCTCTTCTTCCAACTACGCACAAAAATTGATGGTCTCTACCCTTGGCGAAGGTAGAAAGACTACAGGCACTTCATGTGGAATCACAACCCAAAATGAATCCAACACTTGGATGAAGGTGGTGTCTTCATTCAACCGAGTCTACTAAGTGGAATATTATTTCTAGAGATGACTAGAGGAAGTGACCGACAGAAACGATAAAACAGACTGATCACTCGGGTCATGCGAAGATGAAGGGGACCGAGACTAGTGTACAGGAAGAAGAAGCATGCAAGGGACTTTTGCAGGTTTGGTGCGGAGGGTAGCGATGGTTTATGTTGTCGAGGACGACCAACAGTTTAAGTGGGGGAGGTTGTCATGACCATGGTTTTTAGTGCACCCTAAGTGCTAGCGCACTTGCTCAAAGGCATGGTTCGAGTGCCCTCATCAGCAAGGTAGTGAATTCATGATGGCTCGGAAGCATTTGGGCCAAGTTGCATGCTCCCACATCACAAGGCAAGTGCCCACACTCACCACCGACTTGGAGCATCAGGAATGTGGTGTGCCCCAATGCAAGCGCACACAAGAGATAGTGGTGTGGCATACTTGGAAAATAAGGCAGCATGAATATGGGTGCGTGACCCACCCATGGTGTGGGTGAATGACCCTTAGATGCTTGGATAAGACAAGCACCACGACAAGTGGACCAGTGGATGCTCCAATGAAAGTGCGCGATGACAACAGTTTGGCGACATGCGTTTGATGGGAACTCTAGATGAGAAGGTGGGTGCATGACTCTTTGGTGTGTCAACATTTAGACAAGGCACACATGGAAGGGACGTGGCATGTGTTGGAAGGTGACTTGGGAGCCAACGAGGGGAAGCCGTGAGCACTAAGCAAGAGTGCTCACTTCCCACCTAACAGCCCATATAAAAGAAGGAAGCACCAAGGCATAAGGACACCGAGAAGAAAGTGGCAAGAAAGGAGCTCGCTAAGGAAGAAGATGGAGTTCATGTAGATGTAGCACTTGGATGAAGCGCATGTCTAGTTTTTTTTAGTCATCCACGTAGGGGTTTTGTAGGAATATTTTGGAAAAGTATGTGGGGTAAGCTAGGGCATGTTTCTAAGTTTCCCATAGGTTCATTTTTTGTGTTGTCATTTTGGAAGCAACATCCGAGGAGGGTTGCGACAATAGTTTGGTAGCTCAGTCAGATGCTCTTGAGGAGGTTGTCTTGGGTGTTTTTGTAAAATTTGTAAAAGTGTGTATTAGTCGAGTTTGGTGTACACTCAGAGAGTGGTCGATTTGTGGCACCTCCATTTCTTTACTTGTAATAAAAATGGGCTTTGCATTGGGCAACCCGCGACATCTATATTTCTGTGTCTTGTTTGCATGTGTTGTAAATTTGACTAAGGATAAAATTGTTTCTCATTTTGGTTAAGGCATAGTCCATTAGAAAACACCAAGTTATCTAAGCCCTTGGGAGTTGTTAACACCTCTATTTCAAAGAGTATTGAAAGAAACATGGTGGAGAAAAAATGAAGGTTACATGAACTTTGGTTAATAGTAACAATGTGAATATATCATAAAAGGGCACATAAAGGATAAAATGGTCTCATAATCTGATGGTGTAGAACAAAAGAGGTGAAAATCAATGGTTTAGAATAGATCTGCTTTGTGGAGATGCATGGGATATAAGGAGAGGCAGAGGTAATTAACAAAGCACGAAGATCTACGGTTGTGGGACCAAGCCGGTAAAATCTACGGCTGATAAGGAGTCCGCTCTACAAAGATGCACGCTGTTAAAAATAAAAAGGCCCAGCAGAATGTGTACATGAAGCTTAATCTAACGGCTTAAATAAAAATCAAATGTTCATCAACGGTTTTCAACGGCTCCAGAAGATAAAGTTGCATGGTAGCTGGAGTGAAAATGAGGTAGCGGAATAACAACCACGATACACATGGTGGCTCACAGTACATTCCGTGGAGGAAACTTGTTTAAGGAAAACTACTAAAGGGAGCCTCCAGAATAGACCTTTATATAAAGGTGACGTTGACTTAATTTTAAAAATCATTTTTTATTATTTTTCATGCCAGGACGAGTGAAGGAGACAGCTCACCATCCTTTCGTAGTCAACCTCGTATACATATAGTTACATTCACAGGTAAGC
Source organism: Pseudotsuga menziesii (assembly GCA_001517045.1). NCBI lineage: Eukaryota > Viridiplantae > Streptophyta > Pinopsida > Pinales > Pinaceae > Pseudotsuga > Pseudotsuga menziesii. The sequence continues at coordinate 49,665 of LPNX010896379.1, read as the reverse complement.
TTCGAATACTTGAGCTCTGTTTAGAGAATTATCGTCGTTTTTCTGTCATGGATAAAGAGAAGGGGTTAGAGGATCTTAACAAAGTTTTGGATAAAAGAGAGGAATTCATGGTTGAGAGAGACAGAAGTGTGTATGACCCATTTCTGTCGGTTGGAAATGTATCAGTTACTAAGGAAAGACTATTGCAATATAGTTTACAGGGAAACGACATTTTGAATGTCTGCAGTTCCTTTCTATATTACTTCGCCATTGAACAAACTTTACCCTTTCCTAAATTTGCTGAATGGTGTGCAAGTAATTACTCACCTTCTGAGAGAATCATTATGAGTCATTCCACATCCAAGATATTATGTAGGATTGACGCAAAAACTATTCGTGGATTCCCTAATTTGCCTGATAGTTTCACTGATAGTGGTGAGTCTGTGAATGAGTCTGTTTTAGCCGAAGTATACAAAGGTTGTAAAACTGAAATCAGATGTGAATTTTTGTCTAGTATTCTTAATGAAGGTCAGTCATTAGAGGGTCTCTTTTTGCCATACCGTATTCAAATTTTCAAAGAACAGGCCCAATTGGTTATATCTTTGGTCTGCCAAATTTTAGGTCTGGATAATGACATTCATGTCAATAAGGTTGTCTTGGGTTTTTTTATTGAAAATGGGCTCAGTCAATCTTGAGTCCGAGTCCCATCTGGTCCATTACTTCAGTTTGGATGAGTATTTAGCAGAGGTCATTTATATCTAGTTAGTTGAGTTCCCAAAGGTCAGATTTTTCAAATACCAATCATATCTGTTGAACATGTTGTTATGTTCAAACGTGGGAGAATTACAATTCTTGACTACTATGTTCTCTTTGGATATTCCGAAGCAAATCAATATGTTCGAGTTAATGAATTCCATTATGTCAGAAATGTACAAGTTGCTATTTGATGAGGAATTGCCCAGGGTACTTGAAGAAATGAAGGTTATGCTACAATTGTCACTAGAGGACAGGATTGGGGATTGGTTTTTATATAAAGACTTTACTGTTTTAAGAGTGTATGGGTTCACCGGAGAGCCATACAGACTACCTGTTTTTCTTACCCCTAGAATCTTTGCACTTGAATTCATGAGACAAAGGTTATATGCAGAGGAGGAGCATTTTGGAGCTTTCAATAAGTCCTCTAATATAAAATTTCCCCTTAAAGTTGGTCTATTCATCTTTAAAAACGAAGGTGCCTTGGTGATTGTGGAAAAACTATTGCAAAATATGGATTTTCAGAAAGAACAGAAAGTCTATTATGATCCATACCATATAATTTCTCAAAGGAAACAAGCAAATAAGAACAAACCATTTGATCATAAAGTTGTTGAGGGATTGGGAGAAATAGCCAATTTGTGTCATTTTGTAGAAAATCCAGGAAGCAATGAAGGTACAAGTAGTGGGTTGATTTCAGCATCTCAAGTGCCAAAAAATTCTAATGTTTTAATTAAAAGAAGTTTCTTTGAAGTTGAGAATATGGAGATAGATGAAAACAGTTCGCGTAAAAAGACCAAAATTTTTTCTCAAGATGATAAAATTTCAAGTGAAATAGTTTCATAGGAGTTGAAGAAAGTAGTTTTGATTCCTAAGAAGTCAGTGCAAATGAACCAGTTTTCTTTTTAAAGTGAAAATAATGCAGAGTCTAGTTCAGTTTTTAAATCCAAAGTAGAGTTCATGACAAGTTATGTTGAAAAGCAGATGCAGTCCTTGGAAGAGACTAAAAATATACTCCCGCGAGTAAGAAGTCTAGGCAACCCAAAGGCGTCACTGATTTCCACTCAGGATGTAGAGAGGAACACCTGAAAATTAGCTATGGTAAGTGACAAAAAAGTGGCTGGGATGGAGGTAAGATTGGATCAAAGCAGTGTACCTGACAAGATACAACTTCACAAACAGACAGGGGATATAATTTATTCAGATTTGTTACATGCCATGATGAAAATTAACAAATTGAAATTTCTATTAGATAAGTTGGAGGTCTAGTTGAAACACGAAAAAGTTGAGAACCAGGCGAATTCAATTAAAATAAAGAAGTTGTAGGAAGATGTTATAAGCTCAGGGGATGAACCAGGAAACACACAAGCCATCAGGAGACTTTTTGAGCAAACAGATAATGCCCTTCAGGTATTAAAAAAGAAGTTGAAAATCCCAAGTTTTGAACATGTTCAGTCATCAGATTTGTTGACATTGCAAGAAGAGAAAGACAAAATTCATCAAGAAATGATGGAATATAAAGGAAAAATAGTGAAGTTGCAAGAGGAAAAGAATAAATAGGAAACAAAGAGAACTGAGTTAATGACACAAATTTCACAATCAAAGAAATATTAGAATGACGAGAAAGAAATTATGGAAGAATTAATGAGCCAGACCCCTACTGATGCAGATTTGTCCATGGTAAATATTGAAAATCCTTTAATTGATTTTTCTATGGATGATTTGTTAGTACGAATGTCACAAGTAAGATTGAAAGATGTAGAAATCAGGGAATTAAAAGAAGAAAATGAGAGGATCAAATCTATACTGACTAAAATGGTTGAAAACAAGAATAAAATATTACATGACAAAAGTCAGTTGCAAAAGAACTTTAATTAATTAAAAGAAAGGAATACAGGAAAGGGGCCTCTACAAGGAGCCAAGCATATAATCTGGGATACATTGTCTGTAGAGGTTACTAAGTTCAAACATTATCTGAATTTCATTGATGACCAAAGTGCATTGGTTAATTTAGCCAATCAGAGATTAAAATTAGTAAATGAGACCATGGAGAGGAAGCCCCTAAGTACAGCTCAGAATGCACTAAATTTCTTGAATTCATTAACTTATCAAAAATTGCAGGATATGGGAATTAAAGACAGAGTGGCTATTGTACTATGGTCGAAAAAAATCATTTACAAACATCAGCTTATGAAAGTAGTACAAGATAAGGCGGATGAGATGATTTCGTATATTAATAATTTCAGGCATGCCTTTAAAGAATTGTTTGAAGATGGTCTTCCCTCTTTCTGGGATGAAGAAGGAAGACTTTTTTCTCAAGAACATTGTCATAGCCTGCTAGTACAAAGTCGTATGGACCATTCCAAGTTTGATGACTTAATTAAAAGGACTGACTGGGAAAGTCATCGTGGACAAGTTAACAGAAGACTTCGAAATATTGCAAAAATTTCTGATCATCAGAGGAGGACTACCCACTATATCTTATGAGGCCTATATGGATCTAGAGGTGTCTATTAGAGAAATGACCGAGTATGACATGCCAATCGCAGAACAATGGAGGATCATGGAGAGATTTGGGAAGACAATGTATATTCTTCATCCTTAAAAATAGGAGTTGCACGCTATGGAGCTGTTTATTCGAGCCTTACTGTCACCAAGTCAATTTTAATTAAATGATCTGTTATTAGGATCAAATCATATAGTTTATTCCTAATTTTTAGGGATACAGTTACAAAGACTTTGATTAAACATATTATTCAGTTATTAAATATTCTTGGGAAGAAATCATTTATGTATATATTTGCATTTACTTAATGTATTGAGGGTTGGAACCCGTATGTTGGATCAATGTTTTTTTAGGACAGATAATTTTTGAAATAACAAAGTTGAATGCATGTGTGCTATCAGAGATTCCTATGTTGTCTATGTTATAGTCTATGCTTTTCTTTCCTATGTGATTGTTTTTTCTCCAGTGCTTACATTCCATTTTGTTTTCCTCATATCTGAAGAATAGTGTTGAATAGTTAGAATTCATACTTGTTGTGCTCTGACTTAGATATTTTATAAATGCTTCTACTAAATTTAATATGGAGTTCATCTTATGATGCTCTATATTGATGGACTGTTCATACTTCTTCCTTTTCCACTTGAAATCAATGAACGACTGTAACTAAATGGTTATCTTGTCTGTGATGAAATCTTATGCATGCGACCTTGTGTTATATTTATGTATTTTGAATCCATTGCCCAATGATTATGTGTGTTGTTTCAACCATCTACATAATGTTTAAGTGTTGATTCTTATATCTGGCCTTGTTAAATTTATATTTGAGAGATCCCTCTCTGGAAAGGAAATCCAGTTTCTTTCTGAAGTGTTTTTTGTTGTTACCTTTGGGATTTACCTTTTGCAACCTGGGTACATTCTGAGTGATAACAAATTGGTGTCGTTGCCAGGGATGAAAGTGCAAATCTTCCTTGGGAAGAATGACAGAATTTAAAGATCAAGAAAATATTTCTGTGGGCAAACAGGAATATTTTTCAATAGAGAAGGTTGTATATTTGCCCTGGTGATTCCATTGTAAAGATTTTTCAAAATTTTAAAAGTCATTCTGGCTTCGAGAAGACATACACCAGGTAATTTTGATACTGAAATTTTAAAGAGTTTGGAAGATCCAAATTTTTTTTTTAAGAAAAAAGATAAAGAAAAAATAGATTTTTCTCTGTTTGGTGCATCATCTTCTCGGGATTCTCATAGTATTTTTTATCAAGAATGGGAAGCTAATATTGGAAAGGGTTTGTTGAAGTCTAAGTCTAAATCTAATCTTAAAATTACTGAATTTAATCCATGTAGATTAGAATCTTATTTACTGGATTCCCTTTGGAGAGATTTACAACAGTTTGCAAAAGTTGAAGAAACACTTGTTGTTCAAAACACTCAAAATTGCTCAGCACCTCTGAATCCACCTAGACCAATGGCAGCCAGATTTGCTCCTTTGCAATTGCATGTTTTATTGCACGACCTTACCCAAAATTACTCCCAAAGAATTTCCTTATTTTATGGAGAAGGAGACATAACCACAAAACAACATGTGGCTAAATTTGAAGATTTTGTTGACTTGGAGGAAGTCGATTATGCTGATGTTAAAATGAGGTTATTTGCTCAAATTTTATCAGGTGAAGCGAATAAATGGTTTAAGGATTTGCTGGATGGATCTATATTGACTTTCCAATCTTTCCAGAATGCATTCTTAAAGAGATGGGATGACAAACAAAGTCCTTTGCAACTCTTGTCCCAGTATAGTCTCAAGAAGGGGGGTTTTGAATCTGTTCATGAATTTCCAAGTAGGTTTATGAGGGTTTATAATTCTATTCTAGAAGATATAACAAAGTCATTCCAAGCTTTCCAGAATGCATTCTTAGAGAGATGGGATGACAAACAAAGTCCTTTGCAACTCTTGTCCCAATATAGTCTCAAGAAGGGGGGTTTTGAATCTGTTCATGAATTTTCAAGTAGGTTTATGAGGGTTTATAATTCTATTCTAGAAGATATAAAACCTTCTACAGCTGCTGCTAAACTTCATTACGCTGGCGCTTTTGATAATGACTTTGCATATTTATTGAGAGAAAGAAAGTCAACAACTCTTGCCGCAATGTTTACAGATTCTTTAGAAGTAGAGGCGAATATGATGGCAAGTTGAAAAATGAAACACAACGACATTGATAGGAGGAAAAAGAAAGAAAATATGCCCTCTAATTCTTCTTCTACCACTGATGTTAAGTTTGAAATGATGTTGAAAACGATGGAGAAGTTGATGGACAGGTTGACTATGGATAATAGGTCGTTCAACAGAGAACAAGCTGATCCTCAAATCAAGAATCCAAATTTTAGAAGGCCAAATCCTCCTATACCTCCACAAAATAGGCAGAGAGACATGAGAAACCCAAGAAATCAAGAAGAACAGCAAATTCGACCACCATTTCCTGAGAATTATGTTGTTGACGAAGAAGATCCTACCAAAAATGAAATCCATCTTTTTGGGGAACTAAATTCAGAAATATATCTTTCTGAGGAAGAGCATAGCATGTTTGCACAGTAGGATGGAAATGAAGAATTTGAGAGGGAGTCAGAACAATATCAGAGGGGTTATCTGCATGCTATGGATGATGTACAGAGGAAGATTAGATTGAGAAACATAGAAGTTCTTATAAATAAAGGGAGGTTAAATCCAAATTAGCCTTCCACTAGTTCATTAAATATAGAAAAGAGAAAAGAAATACAAAAAGAATCAGTTGTAAATAAGTAAGTTGAAAATGAGATACAAAAAACAAAGGGAATGAAACAAGTGACACCAATTGATGTAGAAAAAGTTAATTCTAGTTTCAATCTACAGAATGAGCTTTCCAAGTTAAAAATCTCTGTTCCTTTTCATGAGTTGTTGAGAAACAATGAGTATAGAGATACCATAACAAAGATGGTCAGAGGTCAAGGAGAATTGCAGTCTGACATCTTGGAATTGATTGATGATAATCCTACTATTTCATTTGGGTCGAAAGTTGAAAGTATAGATAATGAAGAAGTTCCTCCTTTTTATTTGAGTTTGAATGTGCATGATATGGTGGTTCATAATGCTATGTTAGATTCTGGTGCATCAGACAATTTAATGCCAAAATGAGTAGTTCAAAGTTTGGGACTAGAAGTGACAAGACCGTTTAAATATTTGTATTCTTTTCATTCCAACAGAATGAAATGTCTTGGTTTAATTAAGGATATGGTAGTAACTTTGAATAAATTTCCCTCTAAAACAATAGCAATGGATGTGGTAGTAGCAGATATTCCACCAAAGTTTGGAGTATTGTTATCGAGATCTTGGACTTCAAAGTTGAATGGTAGTTTACAAATGGATATGTCATATGCTACTATTCATGTTCAAGATGGGAGTAAGAGGTTGTATAGTGAGAAAAGAACTCCCTATGTAGTGATTAGTCAATATAAACCTGAATTTCATCATATATTGTTAGAATAATCAACCCATAGTTAGCTACCTTAGACATTAATTAATCCAATTTTTGTCTTATTTGCCTAGTTTCCATATTCCACCTTATGCAAGTTGTCCTCCACACATCCAAAGTGGTCAAAATTTCTAAATTTGAGTCATGGAGCACTTGGGAAACCACTTGGAATCAAATCTACTTTATTCTTGGCCTTCCTAGCTCATGTCTGCTTTTTCTGCTTTATTGCCTGCTTTTTCTGAGTTTTAAGGCAATTGGGAAAGTTTGACTAGGTGAAGTTAACTTGTTTTTTGTCCTCATCATCCTCCACTCTTTTCTCCTAAGAAAATAATGTATGAGTTGTCCTTCCACCATCTATTATATTTCCTAATTTATTTTTCCAATTCGTGAGCTCCTAGACATATTTGGAAACTGCTTTATGCACCTATGGGGGATTTGCTTGGATTTAGTAAGCCTGCTTTTGACCAAATTTGAATGGCATCCTTATGCATTAGAATATCTCATGTAATTATTTATTTTGGAAGCCTATGACTTCATAGGGTTGGCTATTTTACACTTATTCAATACAGATTAGTGTTATGTTCCATATTCAATCTCCTTTGTGTGAAATTTACATGTGTAATTGGCAATTTTTGTGAGTGTAATTGTTCTAACACCTGGATTCAATCTCCACATGCTATCAAAGCCTTTGTAGATCGATTTATATCCTTCCAATTTGTTATTGCAGGTTCAACATCATTGACTGGGAGCATTCTGTTGACTGAAGGGACAATTTCTGAGCTATGGATCAATCTCAAAAGATCATCTTGACTCCATTTAACTTCTTTGAATGGAAAGTAGAGATGGAGATACTGTTGAGAGTGAAAGGCCTCTATAGAGTGACTATGGAAATAGAAGTAGAGCCCAATGCAGCTATAGAGAAAATTAAATGCCACAATAGGAGGGATGAGCCCTATGGTCTCCTGTGTCTGAGCATATCAGAGACCTCCTTTTCCATCTTGATGGATTAACATCACCAAATGAAGTATGGGAGAATCTTGTTGAGATTTTTGGTAAGACAGATGAGATGAGGGGACATCAAATTGAAAATGAATTGATCTCCCTGAGTCCCAATAGCTTTGAATCCCTTCAACTCTATTTTTCCAAGTTCAAAGCCCTTGTTTTGCAGCTAAAACAATGTGGGATAAAAAAGAAGGATGAGCAACTGGTTTTGGCCATACTCTCGAAGCTTGGCCCTGACTATTCAGTGTTTTTATTGACCTTCCATGCAACAAAGTTGACAGCTCGAGCCTGGAAAATGCCTAGCCTTACAGATTTCATGGAATCCCTCACACAAGAATAAGATAAATGGGTGATGATGGGCACCATCAAACCTTCCAAAGACCAAGATCTGGTTGTTGGAGATTCGAGGGTGGATTCAAAAGGAAACAAGAAAGCTAAGAAGCCACCTGAGCAAAAGAGAGACAAGAACAAGTCTCCGAAGGAGCCTCAAGGTTCCAAGAAGAACCCGCAGAAGAAGAAGAACAAAGGAGAAATGAGCAAGTGCACATACTGTAGTAAGGGAAATCATTCTGAAAGCTCCTACATGAAGAAGCAAATAGACATGCTGACCCAAATCCTGGAGAAGAATGGCATCCCTTCCTGATAGCTCAAAGAAGAGGGAAGGATGATCAAATTCATAAGACATAGAGAGAGTTCATGCATTGGTTGCTGGCACATCAAGCTCACCTAGTTTCATCATTGATTCTGGAGCTTCAAGACATATGGTTTCGACCAAGGAGGCATTCACCTCACTTGACATGTCGAAAGGTCCACCAATAGTACTGGGAGATGACTCTCTCACTGAAATTTTGGGCAAAGGGAGGATTGATCTTGACCATGGTAAGTTCAACAATGTCTTATATGTTCCAGGTCTTTCCTCTAACCTCTTATCAGTGTATCAAATGACCCACACAGGGTCTCCAAAGAAGGTCATATTCTCCCCTGATGAAGTTGAGATCACAGAGATCTCAAGTGTTAAAGTCATTGCAAAAGGAGTTGCAAATCACACTTTGAAGGTATACATGTTCTCACACTTCCTACCCTACTCAAACCCGTTTGCTCTTCTGATTCATGCTAATGAGGCAAGCAATATTTGGCATGAAATATTTGGCCACCTCAATTACAAGTATCTTTCTGATCTTAGTGAAAAATAAATGGTCATAGGGTTACCAAAAATTAAGTTTTCCAAAGGAGTCTGTCAAGGTTGCATCTTAGGAAAACACCCAGAGCATAAATTTGAGAAAGCTAGTCATGAGAGAACCTCTGCACCTCTTGAGTTGATCCACAGTGATGTTGTTGGCCCATTTCCTCATATTTCAATGAGTCAGGACAAATATGCATTGACATTCATTGATGACTTTTCCAAGTATTGCTGGGTTTACTTCCTGAAACACAAGTCTGAAGTTTATGGCCTCTTCAAAGTCTTTAAGGATTTGCTTGAAAACCAGTCTGGGAAGAAAGTCAAGGTCCTCAGATATGAAAATGGTGGTGAGTATGTCAAGTCTGAGTTCATTCAATATTGTGAAGATGCAGGTATTTAGATGCAACATTCTATCCCTTACACACCACAGCAGAATGGTGTTGCTGAGAGGAAGAACAGATCACTGAAAGAGATGGCAACCTGCATGATGGAGGCTAAGACTTTGCCACCAAAGTTTTGAGCTGAAGCTATAAATTGTGCAGCCGATATCCAGAATAGGGTGCCTCATAAACAGCTTGATGGTATGACTCATTTCGAAGCATGGAGTGGGCACAAGCCAGATGTGACCCATTTCAGGATTTTTGGCTCAAGGGCTTGGGCTAGAATTCCAACAGAAAAGAGGAAGACTTTGCATCCCCAAAGCCAAGAGTGTCTATTTTTTGGGTACTCTAAATATTCAAAAGGGTACAAGCTGATCAATTTGAGCACAAACAAATCCTTCATTGAAAGGTGTGTTCAGTTCCAAGAAGAGCCCCTAGCAGTAGTGGAAGTTGGAGAATCCTCTTCACCACCAGAAACTTTGAATGTAAGTGAAGAGAGTGTGGATTCAAATCAGAATACTCAACTACTATCTATTGTGATAATCAGAGTACAATTCGAATCTGCAATGATCCAATTTAGAAACAGAGAACCAAACACATTGAGATCCATATGCACTACATCAAACAGCTTGTGCATGATGGCACCATTCACCTACTCTTCTGTTCATCTTCAGAACAAGTAGCAGATATCTTCACCAAAGTTTCTTGTGAGAAGACATTTATCAATCTCAAATCACTGCTGGAGATTGCTGATCATGGTGTGAAGCATGAGTGATGACAATATTTCCAAATTTTGTTTTACTGTCCATGTTTAAGGGGGGATTTTTCCCACTGGGTTTTTTCCTCTTTCCTTGGTTAAATGGACATGCAGTATGTAAAGGGTGACTAAGCCTTGTTGCTAGGCCCTATTATTTTCTAATATTTTACTCATAATTTAGGCTTAAGGGGGGGTGTTAGAATAATCAACCCATAGTTAGCTATCTTAGACATTAATTAATCCAATTTTTGTCTTATTTGCCTAGTTTCCATATTCCACCTTATGCAAGTTGTCCTCCACACATCCAAAGTGGTCAAACTTGCTAAATTTGAGTCATGGAGTGCTTGGGAAACCACTTGGAATAAAATATGCTTTATTCCTGGCCTTCCTAGTGCATGTTTTCTTTTTCTTCTTTATTGCCTGCTTTTTCCGAGTTTTAAGGCAATTGGGAAAGTTTGACTAGGTGAAGTTAACTTGTTTTTTGTCCCCATCATCCTCCACTCTTTTCTCCTAATAAAAGCATGTATGATTTGTCCTTCCACCATCTATTATATTGCCTAATTTATTTTTCCAATTCATGAGCTCCTAGACATATTTGGAAACTGATTTATGCACCTATGGGGGATTTGCTTAGATTTAGTAAGCCTGTGTTTGGCCAAATTCAAATGGCATCCTTATGCATTCAAATCTCTCATGTAATTATTTATTGTGGTAGCCTATGAATTCACAGGGTTGGCTATTGTACACTAATTCAATATAGATTAGTGTTCTACTCCATATTCAGTCTCCTTTGTGTGAAATTTGCATGTGTAATTGGCAATTTTTGTGAGTGTAATTGTTCTAACACCTGGGTTCAATTTCCACATATATATTCTATTGGTATTGACTTGGGTTCTTCCATTTTATTTAATGATACTGTCCCATGTGACTTGGAATCTACATTGCAGATGAAGCCTGAAGAAAATAAAAAGGAAGATGTGATAGAACAAAATGCTTTGGAAGCAAAGAAAAAATGAGAAGGTTCGTGGACTATGTATTTTGATGGATCTGTGGAAAAAATAGGCACTGGAGCTAGTGTGTATATAATCTCTCCTATCAAGGATTTTAAAGCTTTATCATATAAATTAACATTTGAATGCACAAATAATCTAGCTGAATATGAAGCGTTATTACTTGGGTTGCATGCTTTGAAAGATTTGGGAGCACAGAGGATAAGAGTTTTGGGGGATTCAGAGCTGGTAATAAACCAGGTCAATGATAGTTATCAAACCAAGCATCCTCGAATGAGGGCTTATAGGAACGAAGTATGGGATATGATTAGTAACATTTTTACAAAGCATACGATTAAGGTGATTCCCAGATATGAAAATACAGTAGCAGATTCTTTGGCAGTAGCTACTGGAAAATTCGAAACCCCTAGTGCTGGTCAGAAAGAATATCACATGGACATTGTGAACATACCATCTATTCCCGATAATTCTAAATATTGGCATGTGTTTGAAGATGACATGCAGATAAAAAGGTTTTTAGAATTGTCGGGAGAATTTGTAAATACTCATATTGATGCCGAAAATTACAAGGGTGAAAATTTCCAGGATGATGAAGATCCTAAAAAAGAAAAGAATGGTGCTCAAAAATTAAAAGGAACCTTAGGAGGAAAATATATTATTCAATTGAAAAATAATTTTATACCAAGAGGTTTGATTCCTTTAGAAAAGCTCTTTGATCAGAATGATGTTGCTAAGAATCCTAAAGTGAAGCCTGCTGAAAATGCTATTGAAGACAAGAATATTTGTACTGATGATCCGGATTTATGTGTGAACGAAATGAAAGAACATATACATATTCATTATAACAAACATTTTGCAAAGATAACAGAGATATAGTAAACAAAAATTCTATTAAATTGCGGAAATAGAACAGACTATAATACAATTGCTAGAATGGTGGTAGCTATCTCTAAGAAGAGATGTGGCTACTACGCTCATCCGTGCCAAGATAAATACATAATGAGGCCAAAGGGGCCTATTTATAATAATAATGAGGGTGAGAACCCCAAAAGTCCAAAACGTAACCCTAGAAGATGAACCGTCATAAATTTTGTGGGCCCAAGGTGGTAAGTTGAATAGTCAACTTCCTGGGGTCATAACTTTTGCATACGATATTCGATTTGGGTGTTCGATAGCTCGTTGGAAAGGTATATCTAATATTTAAAACTTTTGGTTTATGAAATGCATGCTAATGGCAACAATTTGGCTCCAAATCACCAAAAAACATCATTTAGGGCCTCAAAATGGCCCCAGAAGTTTGGGACCCAAAAAACTGTAGAAAAATAACTAGGAAACTGCCACAATGGACAATTGTTTTGGGTCAGTGGAATATGTGGGTGGCCACCGATCTCCATCTGGATCAATCCTCCCTCCTTATGAAGAAATGGTCTCAATTACATCAAATCCCATATCATCTCTCGAACTGTGTGTTGAGTTGATCTCCTGGTGCGACATTTGCTGAAGTGAAGAGGCTTCCTTTCTTTGACATCCCGAGAGGGCTGTAATTGTTGTATGGATGATCTGTTTCTGGATGAGCACATTGAATGCATGGCCTTGCATATTAGAGGTACTCAGATAAATGAGGAAACAGTGGCTCTATCTTCTTCTTGTGTCTGATGAGTAGAGACACCCTGTGCAGAGGGTGTGGAGGTCTCTGTGATCTTATGTTCTCCTTCAGATGCAATTGTGAAGAGAAATAATTTTCTGGTGTGGGAGATTATCTTCTTACCTTGTGACACTTTGTTCAGTGCAACGGTCTCTGGTATTCAATATATTTTTCCTCCCAAAGTAACAATGACACTGCGAGGCCATGACTCATATACAACATGACGCTTCCACATATATGGTTGTCCTAAAAGAACATCACAAACTTCAAGTGGGGCCACATCACACAGTACCTCGTCTTTGAAAGGCTTGATGCCATATGGTAGGAGGCATTGTTGAGTAACGTAGATACCTCGTCCTTGGCTTAGCCAACCGATGTTGTAGGGTTGCGGTTGTGGTGTTGTCGAAAGCTCCAATCTCTTGATGACTTATGCTGAGATTAGGTTCTTTTGGCTGCCATTGTCAACAACAAAACGTAGAGGCATTCCCTTCACCCACATCTGCAAGTGGAATAGGCGCTCCTCTACCTCTGACTCTTCAGGATCCTCTAGTTGAATTTGTGTGGTAGCAACAGTGGCAGTGGGGTCTGCATCAATGATCTACCTCCCATTGTATGTGGTTGTGGCATTGGGTTCAGAATTAGAATCAGGATCTGATTCTAAAGATTTGATCTTGGCCACTAATGATTTCTTTGAACGACATTCATTAGTGTTGTGCCAAGGGATTTTATGAAATTCGCACCACTTACTGGTGTCCTTCTTTGTCTTTCCATCTCCCTTATTTTCTTTTGGTGGAGACTAGTTGTCCTTTCCTTGTCCTGTGTTTTGCGGGCCATGGTTTCCCTTGCCTTACTTCTGTGGTGGGTGTGCAGGTCCAGAGTCTCACTTGTTCTTTTGTCAAAATTTCTCCTTGATTTTGACAGCATATCAATAGGTGGATCAAAGTGAAGAGATGTCAAGGAATTCCATCTCAGTTCAGATGTACCGATGTAGACCACTACGATATTTCATAATCAAGTGCCGCTCGGAGTCCTTGATACTCAACTTTGTACGCAGGGTATGAAAGTTATTGGTGTACTTCGACACCGTCTGGTCACTTCCTCGAGCAGCGACTTGATAGGATCTCTTGCTTCGTCGTCTCTCTTTTATTCCGCCATGGGAGGTTGTTTGGGACGGCGAGAATGATCAAGTGAAACTAGTTTGAGACCAAACTCTCTTTACTCGGACCTCGTCGGGGACATGCGCCGAGAAACAATCAAAGAGCAGATTGCTCTGATACCACTGATTCGGATTGATGTGTGAACAAAATGAAAGAACATATATAGAGTCGTTATAACAGACATTTTGCAAAGATAACAGAGATACAGTAAACAAAAATTCTATTAAATTGTGGAAATAGAACAGACTGTAATACAATTGCTAGAATGGTGGTAGCTATCTCTGAGAAGAAATGTGGCTTCTACGCTCATCTGTGCCAAGCTAAATACAAAATGAGGCCAAAGGGGCCTGTTTATAATAATAATGAGGATGAGAACACCAAAAGTCCAAAACGTAACCCTAGAAGATGAACCGTCATAAAGTTTGCGGCCCCAAGGTGGTAAGTTGAACAATCAACTTCCCGGGGTCATAACGTTTGCATACAATCTCCAATTTTGGGAATTTGATAGCTCGTTGGAAAGGTCTATCTAAGCTTTACAACTTTTGGTCGGCTAATTGGATGCAGATGGCAACCATTGGCCTCGAATCGCCAAAAAACGTCGTTTAGGGCCTCAAAATGGCCCCGGACGTTTGGGACCTGAAAAACTGTAGAAAAATAACTAGGAAACTGCCACAATGGATAATTGTTTTGAGCTAGTGCAATAGGTGGGTGGCCACCGATCTCCATCTGGATCAACCGAATAAAATCCGAAGATTGTAAAATTGTCCAGAAATTTGCCTGTAAAAGAAAAAGAAGAGTATGTGAATTTAATGAAGAGGTATACGGATGTATTTGCTTGGAGCTATGAAGATCTCAAAGAATATGATACATCTATAATACAACATACTATTCCTATAAAACCTGGGAAAATCCTTTCAGACAAAATCTTACAAGAATAAATCCTAAATTGCTACCAATTATTGAGAAGGAAATAAAAAAATTATTTGACGCCAAGATCATCGTGACTCTAAGGTTTTCAAGATGGGTTGAAAATTTAGTTCCTATTAGGAAAAAGAATGGAGAAATAAGACTGTGTATAGACTTGCAAAATTTGAATAAAGTTTCTATGAAGGACAATTATCCCTTGCCGAAGATGGATCATATATTGCAGAAGGTAGTTGGAGCTAAAAGAATTTTGATGATGGACTATTTTTCTGGTTACAATCACATTAAAGTACTACCTGAAGATCAGGAGAAAACTGCCATTGCTACACCTTCGGGCACCTTTATGTATGCAAAGATTCCTTTTGGCTTAATGAATGCAGGAGCTACTTTCCAGCGGGCTACGGACATTGCTTTTGCGGGATAATTGGAAAGTTTGTGCTAATTCACATGGACGACATCACAGTTTATTCAAGATCTGACACGAAACATATTCATCATTTAGAAAAACATTTCATGAAGTGCAGGAAGTTCGGTATATCATTGAACCCGAAGAAATCAAATTTTGCACTGGAAGAAGGAAAATTGTTGGGTCATATAATATCTAAAGATGGAATAAAAATCGATCCTAAAAGGGTTAGTGCAATTTTAAAAGTAGGAGAACCCAGGAGTAAAAAGGAAATACAATCATTTTTGGGACAGGTGAATTTTTTAAGAAGGTTTGTGCCTAGTTTTGCTGAAACCTTAATGAGTATTACAAATATGTTGAGAAAAGGTCATGAGATAAAATGGAATGCAGATGCTAGGAGGTCGTTTTGGGAGATAAAACAAGCAATCTCAGAGGCTCTGGTGCTGGTAAGTCCATATTTCACCAAATATTTCCTATTATTTTCTTATGCTTCAAAACATACTATTGTAGAAGTTTTGTTGTAGAAGAATGATGAAAACATGGAGCAACCCATAGCATTTTTCAGCAAGATGCTGAGGGATGGAGAATTAAAATGCGATATCATGGAGAAACAAGCATATGCTTTGCTCAAAGCATTGAAATATTTCAGGGTGTATATTCTCCACTCACATGTAATTGCGCATGTTCCAACTGCTACAGTGAAAGGGATTTTGACACAACCTGATCCAGAAGGTAGAAGGGAGAAATGGATAGCGACATTACTGGAGTATGACATAGAGATAAAGCCTACCAAGCTGGTTAAGGGATAAGGATTAGCGAAAATGATGACAAACTCAAATTGTGAGTCTTTACAGATCAATTTCTTATCCAGTCAGTCTAATTAGTTGGACACAGAGGTGGAAATAATGATTTATTTTGTTGCATCTCCATGGTACTCTGACATTGTTCATGTCCTTTGAAATTTACAAGCACTAGTAGGATTGAGTAAGTGAAGAGCAAGATCAGTAAAATTGAAAGCTGCCAAGTTATGTATTATAAATCAATATCTTTATTGGAAGGATCCTGGAGGTGTATTACTCAATTGTCTTTTGGAAAATGAAGCTCAACATACAGTCAAAGAATTTCATAGAGGATATTGTGGAGGGAATCATTCTTGGAAGGTGACTACAAATAAAATTCTAAGAGCAAGTTACTATTGGCCAACATTGTTTTCGGATGTATATAAAGAAACCAGCATGTGTCATTAGTGTCAGATTTTTTACGGTAAAAGAAAGGTACTTTCTCTTCCTTTAAATCCAATAACAATAGAAGCTCCTTTTCAACAGTGGGGTCTAGATCTCATTGGTGAAATAAATCCCAATTCTTCACGACAGCATAAATGGATTTGAACAGCTATGGATTATTTTACAAAATGGATTGAAGCAATTCCTACAAGGAGAGCATTTGAGACTGTAATCATGGATTTTATTGAGGAGAACATACTAGCTAGATTTGGGTGTCCCAGAAGAATAGTAATAGATAATGCAGCAACCTTTAAGTCCAAGAAGATGATTAATTTTTGTCACAAATATCATATCAGTTTGAATCATTCAACTGCTTATTATCTGCAAGGAAATGGGTTAGCCGAATCTTCAAATAAAATCCTGGTAAGGATCATCAAGAAGCGGTTTGAAGATAATAAAAGATCATGGCATACCAAGCTCAAATATGATTTATGGGCTAACAGGATTAGTACTAAAAGAGTGATTGGAATGTCCCCTTTCCAATTAGTGTATGGAACTGAAGTTGTCTTTCCAGCATCGTTAGGTGTTCCAGTTATGAGGTATTTTCAAGAGCAGTAAGAAGAGCCAAACCACATGCAAAGGAGGATAAACCAGATCATTGAGCTAGAAGAGAAAAGAAATAAGGCCTATGACAAAGTGCAATCACATCAGGAAAAAATGAAAAATACTTTCGACAGAAGGGTGAAGGAAGAACAGTTTCAGATTGATGACCTGGTCCTAAAATGGGATGCTCCTAAGGAAGATAAACATGGAAAATTTGATCACATGTGGGTAGGTCCTTATGTTATTGCTTAACACATAGGGAAAAATGTGTTTCTTTTGGAATATCCGAATTGGGTTTCTTTGGATAGTAACCCTATCAATGGGATATTTTTAAAGCATTACCTGTCCTAAGAAGGAAGGTAAAACTTGTATCATATTTTGTAAATATTTATTTTCTTTTAAAAGTAGTATAGATGGTGAGCCGAATGTTTTTGAAGCTCGTAGTGAAGGCCCTAAGATTCAGGAGGTAAACCATTTATTTCTAGCTAAATATATCAGCAAAAAAGTAAAATTTTTGGAAGTTATCATGTAAAGATTAAAGACAGGCACCTGGTCTACGAGTTCTTTGATACCTCGTAGGGAGGATATCATTCCCAAATGGAGCCAGTTGTTAACACCTCTATTTCGAAGAGTATTGAAAGAAACATGGTGGAGAAAAAATGAAGTTTACATGAAGTCTGGTTAAGAGAAACAATGTGAATATATCATAAAAGGGCACATAAAGGATAAAATGGTCCATAATCTGATGGTGTAGAACAAAAGAGGTGAAAATCAATGGTTTAGAACATATCTGCTTTGTGGAGATGCACGTGATATAAGGAGAGGCGGAGGTAATTAACAAAGCACGAAGATTGACGGTTATGGGACCAAGCCGGTAAAATCTACGGCTGATAAGGAGTCTGCTCTATAAAGATGCACGTTGTTAAAAATAAAAAGTCCCAGGAGAATGTGTACATGAAGTTTAATCTAACGGCTTAAATAAAAAGCAGATGTTCATCAATGGTTGTCAATGGCTCTGGAAGATAAAGTTGCATGGTAGTTGGAGTGGAAAGGCGGTAGCGAAATAAAAACCACGATACACATGGCAGCTCATAGTACATTCCACAGAGGAAAGTGGTTTAAGGAAAACCACTAAAGGGAGCCTCTGGAATAGACCTTTATATAAAGGTGAGGTTGACTTAATGTTAAAAATCATTTTTTTTTTCATGCCAGGACGAGTGAAGGAGACAGCTTGCAATCCTTTCACAGTCAACCTCACATACATACCATTACATTAACAGGTAAGCTTTGAATACTTGAGCTCTATTTAGAGAATTATAGCCATTTTTCTGTTATGGAGAAAGAGAAGGGGTTAGAGGTCTTAACCAGGTTTTGTATGAAAGAGAGGAATTCATGGTTGATAGAGGCAGAAGTGTGTATGACCCATTTCTGTCGGTTGGAAATGTATCAGTTACTAAAGAAATATTGTGGCAGTATAGTTTATAGGGAAATGACATTTTAAATGTCTGCAAGTCCTTTCTATATTACTTCGCCATTGAACAAACTTTACCCTTTCCTGAATTTGCTGAATGGTGTGCAAGTAATTACTCACCTTCTGAGAGAATCATTATGAGTCATTCCATGTCCAAGATATTATGTAGGATTGATGCAAAAAGTATTCGTGGATTCCTTAATTTGCCTGATAGTTTCACTGACAGTGGTGAGTCTGTGAATGAGTATATTTTAGCTGAAGTATACAAAGGTTGTAAAACTGAAATCCAATGTGAATTTTTGTCTAGTATTCTTAATGAAGGTCAGTCATTAGAGGGTATATTTTTTCCATACCGTATTCACATTTTCAAATAAGAGGTCCAATTCGTTGTATCTTTGGTCTGCCAAATTTTAAGTCTAGATAATGACATTCATGTCAATGAGGTTGTCTTGGGTTTTTTTATTGAAAATGAGTTTAGTTAGTCTTGAGTCTGAGTCCCAACTGGTCCATTACTTCAGTTTGGATGAGTATTTAGCAGAGGTCATTCATATCCAGTTAGTTGATTTCCCAAAGGTCAGATTTTTCAAATACCAATCATATCTGTTGAACATGTTGTTATGTTCAAACATGGCAGAATTACAATTCTTGACTACTATGTTCTCTTCGGATCTTCCGAAGCAAATCAATATGTTCGAGTTCATGAATTCCATTATGTCAGAGATGTACAAGTTGCTATTTGATGAGGAATTTCCCAGAGTAATTGAAGAAATGAAGGTTATGCTGCAATCGTCACCAGAGGAAATGATTGGGGATTGGTTTTTATATAAAGACTTTACTATTTTAAGAGTGTATGGTTTCACCAGAGAGCCATACAGGCTACCTGTTTTTCTTACCCCTAGAATATTTGCACTTGAATTCATGAGACAAATATTATATGCAGAGGAGGAGCATTTTGGAGCTTTCAAGAAGTCCTCTAATATCAAATTTCCCCTTAAAGTTGGTCCATTCATCTTTAAAAATAAAGGTGCCTTGGTTATTGTGGAAAAACTATGAGAGAATATGGATTTTCAGAAAGAATGAAAAGTCAATTATGATCCATACCATATAATTTCTCAAAGGAAACAATAAAATAAGAACAAACCATTTGATCATCAAGTTGTTGAGCGATTGGGGGAAATAGCCAGTTTGTCTCATTTTGTAGAAAATCTAGGAAGCAATGAAGGTACAAGCAGTGGGTTGATTTCAGCGTCTCAAGTGCAAGAAAATTATAATGTTTTGATTAAAAGAAGTTTCTCTAAAGTTGAGAATATGGAGATAGATGAAAACAGTTCACGTAAAAAGACAAAAACATTTTCTCAAGATGATCAAATTTCAAGTGAAATAGTTTCAGAGGACTTGAAGAAAGTAGTTTTGATTCCTAAGAAGTCAATGCAAATGAAGCAGTATTCTTTTGAAAGTGAAAATAATGCAGAGTCCAGTTCAGTTTTTAAATCCAAAGTAGAGTTCATGACAAGTTATGTTGAAAACCAGATGCATTCCTTGGAACAGACTAAAAATCTACTCCTGCGAGTAAGAAGTCTACGCAACCCAAAGGTGTCACTGATTTCCACTCGGGATGTAGAGAGGAAAACCTTAAAATTAGCTATGGTAAGTGACAAAAAAGTGGCTGAGATGGAGGTAAGATTGGATAAAATCAGTGTACCTGACAAGATACAGCTTCACAAATAGACAGGGGATATAATTTATTCAGATTTGTTACATTCCATGTTGAAAATTAACAAATTGCAAGTTCTAGTAGATAAGTTGGAGTTCCAGTTGAAACACGAAAAATTCGAGAACAAGGTGAATTCAATTCAAATAAAGAAGCAGCAGGCAGATGTCATAAGCTCGGGGGATGAACCAGGAAACACACAAGACATTAGGAGACTCTTGGAGGAAAAAGATAATGCCCTTCAAGTATTAAAAAAAAAGTTGAAAATCCCAAGTTTTGAACATGTTCAGTCATCAGAGTTGTTGACATTGCAAGAAGAAGAAGACAAAATTCATCAAGAAATGATGGAATATAAAGGAAAAATGGTGAAGCTGCAATAGGAAAAGAATAAATGGGAAACAGAGAGAACTGAGTTAATGACACAAATTCCATAGTTAAAGAAAGATCAGAATGACGAGAAAGAATTTATGGAAGAATTAATGAGCCAGACCCCTACTAATGCAGATTTGTCCATTGTAAATATTGAAAAGACTTTAAGTGATTTTTCTGCGGATGATTTGTTAGTACCAATGTCACAAGTAATATTGAAAGATGTAGAAATCAGGGAATTAAAAGAAGAAAACGAGAGGATCAAATCTGAACTGACTAAAATGGTTGAAAACAAGAATAAAATATTACATGACAAAAGTCAGTTGCAGAAGAAGTTTAATGAATTAAAAGAAAGGAATACAGGAAAGGGGCCTCTACAAGGAGCCAAGCATATAATCTGGGATACATTGTCTGTAGAGGTTTCTAAATTAAGAAATTATCTTAATTTCATTGATGACCAAAGTGCATTGGTTAATTTATCCAATCAGAGATTAAAATTAGTAAATGAGACAATGGAGAGGAAGCCCCTAAGTACAGCTCAGAATGCACTGAATTTCTTGAATTCATTAACTTATAAAAAATTGCAGGATATAGGAATTAAAGACAGAGTGGCTATTGTACTATGGTCGAAAAATTTCATTTACAAACATCATCTTATGAAAGTAGTACAAGATAAGGCGGATGAGATGACTTCGCAGATTAATAATTTTAGGAATGCCTTTAAAGAATTGTTTGAAGATGGCCTTCCCTCTTTCTGGGATGAAGAAGGAAGAATTTTTTCTTAAGAACATTATCATAGCCTGCTAGTACAAAGCCGTATGAACCATTTCAAGTTTGATGACTTGGTAAAAGGACTGACTGGGAAAGTCATCGTGGACAAGTTGACAAAAGACTTCGAAATTATGCAGAAATTGTTGATCATCAGAGGAGGACTACCCACTATATCTTATGAGGCCTATATGGATCTAGAGGTGTCTATCAGAGAAATGATCGAGTATGACACGCCAAGCGCAGAACAATGGAGGATCGTGGAGAGATTCGGAAAGACAAAGTATATTCTTCATCCTTAAAAACAGGAGTTGCGCGGTGTGGAGCTGTTTATTCGAGCCTTGTTGTCACCAAGTCGATTTTAGTTAAATGATCTATTATCAGGATCAAAGCATGTAGTCTATTCCTAGTTGTTAGGGATACGGTTACAAAGACCTTGATTAAACATATTATTCAGTTATTAAATCTTCTTGGGAAGAATTCATTTATGTATATATTTGCATTTACTTGATGTATTGAGGGTTGGAACCCATATGTTGGATCAATGTTTTTTTTGAAGACAGATAAATTTTGAAATAACAAAGTTGAATGCGTGTGGGTTATCAGAGATTCCTGTGCTGTCTATGTTACAGTCTGTTCGTTTCTTTCCTATGTGATTGTTTTTTCTCCAGTGCTTACATTCCATTTTGTTTTCCTCATATCTGAAGCATAGTGTTGAATAGTTAGAACTCATACTTTTTGTTCTCTGACTATTGTTTCAGATATTTTATAATTTTTTCTACTAAAGTTAATATGGAATTCATCTTATGATGCTCTATATTGATGGACTGTTTATATTTCTTCCTTTTCCACCTGAAATCAATGACCGACTGTAACTAAATGGTTATCTTGCCTGTGATGAAATCTCATGCATGCGACCTTGTGCTATATTTATGTATTTTGACTTCATTTCCCAATGATTATGTGTGTTGTTTCAACAATCTACATAATGTTTAAGTGTTGATTCGTATATCTGGCTTTGTTAAATTTATATTTGAGAGATCCCTCTTTGGAAAGGAAATCCAGTTTCTTTCTGAAGTGGTTTTTGCTATTACCTTTGGGATTTACGTTTTTCAACCTAGGTACATTCTGAGTGATAACATGAGGTTCCTAGAGGGTGGCGTAATCCACCCTTAGTGATTCAAGAGTGCTCGCTAAGTGTGATTGTGACAAGTATGACCTCAAAGTTCATCAATCTGGAAACCCAAGAAGAAGAGGTTAATATGTAGAATATAGAACAATTATTCAGAGCCCAAGATTATTTTATCATTGATGAATAGGTCAAGGTTACTCCAAGTATATATGAAGAAGACCCTTTACATCAAACACCAACGGAAGAAATATCATATATTAAAGCTCTTAAAAATTCATTGCAACATAACAAGTTCCAGAACGAGCATCTAAATGATTGTAATGATAAACTAATGCAGGATAATAGAAGGTTGAGGGAATATTTAGAAGAAATCAATGGTCACTATCAAGAGTTGATAACAGTTTCAAAGGAAGTTTTGGGGAAAAAAAGGAGTGTTCAACAGCAAAATGAAGAGTATAAAGTAGAATAAATACCTTCTAGACAAAATCCAAGTGACGGAAATAGAGCATGTTTGATTACAAAAAAGATCCCAAGCATTAGATGGACTTATTATTTTCGGAGAAGAAACTCATCAAATTTAGTTTAAGTTAGACTTTAATCTCTCATCATAAAATTGCTAGTCAACAAATCCATGAAACTAAGGCGAACAAGTGGCATAAACTATGATATCTAGCATATGGCCAAATATTTTACTTTGTTATATTTAGAATGTAGTTACCTTGTAAATGATCTTTCTATTTTTGAACATATTCGATCCTAAATATTGGGATTTTAAAATTGTTTTGTATCTCTATGATTATAAAAAGGAAAAGGAAGACAATAGAAAGGCTGGTGGTTGTTTGTCTTTTAGGAGAGGGCTATAAGATATTAAGCTTGTTTTGTACATCTCATGTACTAATTCTATGTAAGCTCATTGAAGACTACACTTTGGAATGATATACATATATAATATAAGCCATTTTTAATCATTATCGTAGTAAATGATTTTAATATGTTTGATCACCCTGCATATGATTTCATTTTATGATAAAGTATTTATCTTAAAATGATCCCGAGTCTGTGGGATTCACTACTTTTCACGTCCAGAATATTTTTCTATCCATTATTAGATATTTAAAACTAGTGTATGCTTATTGTTTATTTCATGTTCATATAGTCTCTAAACTTGTTTTATTATTCAATCACATCATGTTCATTTTTTTCCTTTGTATTTCATTACCCTGAACCTTATACTTTCCTTATAATATATAGAATACAACCAGTTTTATATCATATTTATCTATGATGTATGGCCTTTCCACTTATGTAGTGTAAGCACAAACTCTAATGCAAACATCTATGGCATCGTTTCCA
Source organism: Pseudotsuga menziesii (assembly GCA_001517045.1). NCBI lineage: Eukaryota > Viridiplantae > Streptophyta > Pinopsida > Pinales > Pinaceae > Pseudotsuga > Pseudotsuga menziesii. The sequence goes on along the minus strand of LPNX010896379.1, from coordinate 25,833 downwards.
GGGATGGAGTAACGGAAGTAAAAATACTCTCTTGGTATTCATATATTTAATTTTGATTTTGGAAGGTTAACAAGATCAGTACATTTTGTAGACTACATTTTTACTTATGTTTCAGAAAGTCACAGTGGCTTCCAATAAATCTGGGACTAGGGGGAATCCTTCATCTCCATTGCATTCAGGGGTTCCAGATCCGGAAAAGATTTTAAGGGAAGCTAGACAAAATCTTAGTTCTACTTCATTGGGTAATCTTCAGTATTTCTCAACTTTAGAAATACCAAGTGAGTTGGATCATAGTTTTCCTTCTTCCGATTTGTCAACTTTTGAAGAGAAAAGATGCAAGACTTATCTATTATTATCCATGAAATTCAGAGTTGTAATCCTACCCAAGTTGATAATTTTAAATTCTAATCTAATCATTTGTCATATCAAGACATAAAAGAATAACTTATAAATATAAGACAATTTGACTTCTTAAAGCATCGGTTGTCACCTTATACACCCCTTACTAGTAAAATTATCAATGTTCAATTAAAGGCTAAAGTACCACCTTCTCCATAGATTCAGACTATTCCAAATATGGAAACTCAACCTCCTAATAGGACGGATTCCATAATGGATGCTAGATATTCCCCATTAGTATTACCTCAACCTCTTAATTCCCTTCATGGAGGTGATTATCATAAGTATCTTCCAAGTTTCAATGGCTAAGGTGAAGTTACAATAGAAGAACATTGGTATGATGACAACCAAAATAGTGAACATCATGATGTTTGGATGGGATTCTTTGTCCAAAGCCTAGATGGGGAGGTGAGGAAATGGTTTAGAGAAATGAAATGAAATTATATAGATGAGATAAAAACCATGGAATAATTTTTATGAGCCATTGGGGAGATACAAAGGATTATCTTTACTATATAACTGAGTATGTATCTTTAAAAAGAAAACAAAGTGAGACAGTTACTAATTTTACCAAGCATTTCAATAAAATGTATAGTAATATCCTTCCAAAGAATAAACATACTGAGACATCTGCAAAACTTACTTATGCAAATTATTTTGATGTTGAGTTCTCTTTATTACTAAGGGAAAGGAGATCCATTACTCTTGCAAACATTCAAGAATCAACCTTGGACGTAGAGTCAAATTTGATGGCAACAAGTAAGCTTAGGGATAAACCAGAATACCATGAGGAGGATAAGAAAAAGAAAAAAGAAACAATACCATCTACTTAAGGATTAAAATCAATAGATAGTAAGATGGATGAGATGACCAAGCTGATTAAGAATTTATCTGCAAAAATAAGTAGGATGGAAATGTAGAATAAAACTAAAAATAGACCTTCCCAAGAGAATGATAATCACAATCCCAATCAGTTCATAAGGTCATTTAATCCCAAGTTCTTTCCTAGATATAGGAGAAATACTAAAGATCAGAAGATACAAATTCCTTTTCAAAATAATATGCTATAGACTGATGAATCTAATGAAATAGATAAACTAGAGATTGAGGACCTAGATCCAAAAATTGATCAACTGGATGATATGCCTTCTTCCAATTTTTTAACTAAGTCTGATTATCATCATGTAAAAGTTTCTAATTATGATGAAAGACATGATTTTGAATAGGTTTCATATAATCTAGATTTTTTCCAAGCAGTTCCACATAAGACTTATGGTCGTAGATATGGAATAAAGAAGACCCTATAAGACAAACATAAATGAAGGAATGTTCCTGCAAAACAAGGATTAACTCTTTAGAAGAAACAAGATCAATAGGGAAATAAAGATAAATCTACAGATATGGAAGAGGCCCGGTAAATTTTCTTCTGGTTTCAATATTGAACATGAAATTAGCAAGGTTAAAATTCCTATTCCATTGACTGAACTCATTAAAATTAGTCATATAGAGAACCTACTCTCGAAATTTCAAATCCTCCTGCCAATTCTATCCCTTCAGATGTGGTTATTTTACAAAATGAAAATCCGACCATCATTTTTGGTCCTAAATCATTTGATCATCCAACTGATATGACATAATTTCCTCCCCCATTTTATATTACTCTCATAGTTCATGATCAAATGTTACATAATTGTCTTCTAGATTATAGTGCTTCACACAATCTTATGCCTACGATAGTTATGGAAGCTTTAGGGATAACTGTCACCAAACCTTGCCATGATATATATTCTTTTGATTCCAAAGAATTTAAATGTCTTGGGGTTATTAAGGATCTTTTTGTTATCCTTACACAGTTACCAATGGAAAGTGTGCTAATGGATGTTGTTATAGTTGATATTTCTCCTAAATTTGGCATGTAATTGTCAGGGTCATGGGAAAAGAGGGTAGGAGGAACCTTGAAAATGGATCTTTATTATGCTACAATTGTTATATTTGGAGGGGAATATAGGATATTTTACAGGGAGGTACAACTTTCTTATTTGGTAAGTTACAATCAAAATCCTACGAATTATCCTATCTATGCAATTTAGGAAGATATGGGTTCTTGTATGTTACATTTAGATGATGATACCTATTGTGCCCCTGCTCAACAGCCTTTAAAAACATATTTCATCAAACAAAATCCCATTTTGTTTTGATGAAATGTTCAAATTTTAAAGGGACAAATCTAATGAATTTCCAGGTACTGAAAGGGTGGCCTTCGTTGAGCTACTGATTCTGTGAAATTCCATATTTTTAAAACAACCTTTGTGAACTATGTTAGATTAGCGAAATCACTACTATGAAGTTATTATTTTGGGTGGATGAGTATTAATGATTCTTACATCTGTTTTGGTCAGCCTAGTCTTGCATCTTATCCAAAACATTACAAATCTATTTTATTGATTGATTTCGTTACTATAACCATTTACAAGCTCACGATTTTGCAATAGTTGATGTTGGTATGGTTTGGCATATTATTATCGATTTTATTTGTGAGTTGATTAATGATTATCAATGGTCGGTTCGCTATGACTTTGGTAAAAACCTAGAGCACGAAAGCCAAATGTTTTACGTGCCATATCCTCCATATCCTAAGTTCACAAACCATGGTTGATATTACCACAAATGTTCATGCTGATCATTATTGTATGGTCTGAATTGCAAAGTCTAGTTCGACGTGATGGTTTGTAATTATGTTCTATTGTCCGCCACCTTTGAAGGGTAAGTCGAATCTATGGTAGGGGGATATGTATTATGGTTTATCGTCAGATCAATTTATGTCGTATCCTCCATCCTGATCCACCTGTTGCGAAATCGATATGCTATCATGACACTAGTACTGAACCCTGTCCTTCACGTTTAAGTCTCGGTACTTATCTTCCATCGTGGCTGCCTGTCAATGGAACACTTATTCTATCTACAACGAAGGGCCTCATATCATTAATGCCAGTTAAATAATGATAACATGAGTTATCTGGAGTCTTTGACCGTCATTCCTCATTAATCGATTAGCTCTCTGAGTGATAATGATTTCGTTTATGCCGAACTTGTAGGGGTATAGTCTGCGTTTATGCATGGCTTATTCTGCACCGGTGAGAGATGGTTTAAATACAAGAAGATGGACATTACTGAGTGGTGCCAGTTGCTAAAGAACCCTGGTCAAGAAGTGTCATTTCGCAGTGGAGTAGCTCGTAAGTACTTCAAAAAGGAGTGGCGTCATGTTCTCGACTTGATCCACCGATACCTGACTTGTGAAGGCCGCTTGTCTTCAGCGTACGTCTATCATCTCAGGCTCATGTCTGCATTTATAGGTTTCCCGCTAAACTTACCCTATTATTTGTTGCAAAGTCTGTTTAAGATGTCTGCTTCCATTAAAAAGGGTCCTAAGAATGTTAGTCATAGTCTCTTTCACCATGGCTTAGTCCGCATGTTGATTGATAAGGAGCTGTCGAAATCAAATCGGTCCTGGGACGAGTTCGTCGAGTCCAATGGTTTTTCCTCTTTCTGCCATTGCCAGTTTGAAAACCCTGAGGATTGCAACAAGCATAAAGGACCTAGTCCAGTGTTAGTCCCTTCTACACGTAAACCCCTGTCTAACCCTGGCCGTATGAGTCCTGAACCTTGCAAAGATCCTGTGTCTAACCCACTGAGAAGCGTTGATACTCCTCTGGTTTCTAAGCGTGTGAGGAGATCTGCAACTCTGTCACCGATTACGCCACAAAACAATACTGATAAAATTTGCAATCGTGGACGAGACAGGCCGAAAGCCAAGTTAGTAGGTAGGTTCACCAAGAGCATGGCAAAAGGTAATTCTATCAAAACCCCCATGACTGATAATGTTCGGGTTGAGACTGTGGTTTTAGATGATGAAGAAATAGATCTTCAACTGCCTGTTAATGATAATAATGTTCAGCCTAAGTTCGTTTCGAACCTTGTTGATGAGAGTCCTCCCGTGATTGGTAAAGACACTCCTATGTGTGAAAGAGACGCCCGAGAGGAGCATGTTATTGATCGTTAATTTAAAGCGAGGTCTGTAGAGACAAGCTCGCCTATTCGTCATGAAGTCAGGGATATGATGCATCCTCTATTCATTAATTGTCTTTTAGACAAAATACGCAAGATGGAAGAAAGGATGAATGAAGTTGTAGCCAATCGTGATTGGATGGAGGCCGATAATCTGAAGTTAAAAGAGAAAGTGGATTTGAGTGACAAGCATCTCATACGTCTAAAAAACCATAAGAACAAATTGATAAGAAGGGTTCTTAAATTATAGAGTGAGAGTGATAAGAATGAGGAAAAGCTTCGGGAGCTTAATGCTCAGATTGTGCTTATGCAGTTTAGGGGGAAATCGCCGAGTCAGTCGAGTCGTGTGAATATCCAAGTTTTCAATGCACCTGTAAATTTGTGATGTCTTTGGGTGTATTTGCTATCAGTTTCATATTTTGAAGTTTTGATGGATTGACAATCAGGTTACCTCTGTACAGGTACTGATTTTTTTTATTTCTGTTTACTATAGAGCATTTGGCATTTCGATTTCTATTTGTGTGTTGATATTATTATTTGTTATCTGGTTTATTGCAGGCGATATGGTTGCTATTCATGTTCTGATGACTGTCTATTTTTGGATGATCCCCCACATGATTGGAAACAAAACGACTATCGAAATTTCCAGGTGTTGTTTCGTTGTTGAGACACTCGATTTTTATGGATCGAATCTTACCATTTCTTGGCGTTTTCATGTATGTGGAAAAATGACATGTTTTACTTGTCATTTTTAAGGGAAATTGGTTAGATGGTTTGATCTTGGCTATCTCTAGTTTTTAGGACTGTTTGTTTTTGAATATTACATGTATTTAAGGAGAGATAGCAAGTGGGATAGGGGGTTGATAGTTTGGGGGAACAGAGATAACAAGACTGCGGTTTGATCTTTTGTAACTAGAGACAGCTTCCTGTCAGCAGATACAATCTTTAAACTGGTGATAAATTATATATATGTTTTTACAGTTTTATGCTTAGCACATGTGTATGCTATCCTTAGTCTTGTTACTATTTTTCCATATTATGCATGTTTGTCATAATCTCTTTTATGAAATTATGCAAATGTATTTTTTTTTGGCTATTGACTTATGCTGATATCGATCTATTAATGGATTGCCATGTTGTAAATTGGTGACTGACATCATTACGTACGTGGTTTATACGTCTATTGCATGATCTTGGTTACTTCTAAATTTATTTCGAAGAGTTTCAAGATTATTGATAGTCCTGTTAGCAGATATGATTTCAGTTTAATTCTCGCATTGCTCCTGATCAGGATAGTACGTAGATTAGGATAATATGTTTTTATTTTCTGTTTATTATACTGTTAAAAAATCTATTTGAAACAGATGTTTATACTTATGTCATGTGCAGATTATTCTTTTCATTATTGATTAATGTACAGATGTATATTATGTATCTTTGTTATTAATGAAACTTGTGAATAGTTATCTAATTTTCTATACTTATAAACTGATTTAACTTAGTTGATTAAAACTGAAATTAATAACATTTATTAATTTGTACAGACATAGATACATACCTGATAAATAACCAGTAGTGTTAGATCTGTCTATTAGATTTTTATGCAGTTAAAACTTCAGGCTAGCAGAGCCTTTAAACCTATCGGGAACAACCATCCCAAACAGCTTGGAGCCTGCCTTAAGGATCCCGGTCTGGGTTGTCTCCCCCTTTGCGTGCATAGTCATCTACACCCGTCAACAATGGCGCTAGAAGGAGGGCCAGCCTAGGAAAATGGTTGATGAAGAAAACCCTGTAAACAAAGTTAATCAGCCTATCACCCCGCAAATACAGTCAACTGCACAACCACGCTCTCACCGTTCATCATGAGTGAATGAAACCCCAGTGAGCGACTCTGTTCGAAATCTGATCTCTTAGTTCAACTCTCCCAGTATTCACCTACCTGAAGAAATCGACCAGTTCGAGCAAGCCATAAATGAATCTCGTAGAATTTTAACAAGGGCTTATTCAAATCTCACTAGGCTCCAGCCCACTGAATTACCTCTTCCACAGATTACTCGTCCTCGTACTCGTCATCCTGAATCTTCTTCAGGAGAACAAGAGCAGCCTTTAGGTGCCCTTCCTGATATTCACGAAGAAAAATCTCTAACAGGCACCAACCAACCTTCCTTTTCTTCAGGACCACCTGCTTTAGGAGGGTCTGGACAACCACCATCACCGCCTCATTCGCCTCCACGTATTCTTCAAACACCACCTTCACCGCCTCCAACTCCAAGGAACATGGCAGGTGCAAACCCCCCAAACCCCAATGCTAATATGCCATGGCTAGCTCAGGATGCAGTGGCTATCCCAGGCATTCAACACCCTTTACCTAAACATCCTGAGAAATTACTGCCTAAGTTCAACCCTGAGTTGAAAGAGCCAGTGGAATATCATTTCAAGAAGTTTATGTTGGCAGTTCGACTCCTGGATGTTGAACATGAAGATGTGGTCTGTCGGATTTTCCCTTATACATTTGAGGGAAAAGCATCGACGTGGTATTTTTCACTTACAGCTGGTTCCATTACCAGCTGGAACAAATTCGACCTTGCTTTCATGAACAAGTTTGGAGATGACAAGACTCCAGCTGCCTTGGTATTAGAATTGTCTAGAATTCGCATGGAAACCAAGGAAAATGTCAAAGATTTCAACCAGTGATTCATTACTCTAAGAAATAGGATCCCTGCTGCTTCAAGACTAGCTGAGGATGTCACTGTTGAATTTTACACTTCAGCCTTGCCTGTGTCAATGGCAATGTTTGTCAGACAAAAGTCCAAACTTACCCTCGTTGAAAACTTTGAGGAAGCAATTAAGGTTGAGAAAGATATGTCTGCCATAAAGACAAATCCTGGAGTAGACACAGATGCTGCATCTTTTTCTCGCAAGAAGACTGACAGTCCTACCAAGAACACAAACCCTAAGAAAAAAAGTCAGGATTCATTAGACCTAGATAGCCTATAGAGAGTTATTAAAAAACTGTCTAATGAAATCATTGATTTAAAGAAAGGCACTTCTGAAAACACTCCTCCTAAAGAACCACCTAGGCAACCTTTCAGAAGGCCTTTCCCGAATACAGCTCCTAGACAAACTCCACCAGCTGAAGCTAACAGTGTTGAAGAAATTAACAGTTTCCTCAAGCTACTAGTTTCAGGTCTAGAAACATCATCTGAAAACGAAACTCAATCTTCAGGACAGAGTTCTGAAGGTACCCAAGATAAAGATAATGACACAGAAGATAAACCTCCTCAAGTTATCAGCCATTTCTGGGATACTTCAGAACTGACTGATGATGAAGATGTAGGTGTAGTCAATGTAAACCAGCATCAGTATAACACTAGAAGCAAGAAATATCAACCCCTAGGGGAACCTTCTACAACTGCTACAGATAATAGTTCAGCTGCATAAACAAAAACTCAACCTGCAAATAGTAAATCTGCACCATCTCTTGATCTAGAATATGATCTGATTGAAGATTTAAAGAAAATCAGGGCAAATATCTCCATCTATGAACTACTTAAGTTACCAGTGATTAGGGATAAAATGATGCAAGGGGTCTCTCCAACTAAAAGTGGAAAAACTCCTTCAAGTCAAAACAGCCCTGCTAACACTAAAGATAACCCAACAAAATCTTCAATCAATGCATCATCCATAGGCAAGAAATCTGATTCTTCAACTCCACCTTTTTTACTTACGTTTGAAATATGCAATCGTAAAGTACATAACTGCATGATAGACTCAGGGGCCTCCAAGAATGTAATGCCTTACTCTGTATGTAAAAAACTTAATGCTGTCCCTGTGCCTTGTGATACAAGTATTGTACAGCTTGATCATTCAAACGTAAAAGTAATAGGTAAGTTGAAAGAGGTGCTGATAAGGTTAGCTTCGAATCCCCAAGTCCATTTTATTATTGATATAATCGTAGCAGACATCCCAGAAGCATATGGTCTATTTCTCAGCAGAGATTGGTCTGAGAAACTGAAGGGATATTTTGCTACTGATTGGTCACACTTATGGATATCTCATAATGGTCGCCCTAATAAAATCAGAATTGATCGGGAATGCTACATGAAACATACCGTCACCGAATTGGATGATTCGAATGAACCAGTATTATTCACCGATACCATAATGGGAAACTATATGGCAGATTCTTTCTTTGGGGATTTTGAAGCTGAAACTTCATCAATAACAGGTGCAGAACATCAGTCTGAAATTTGCCATTTTTCGCAAATTACAGATGAGATTCCAGCCCCAAATGCGGCACACTTAGATCTGAACAATGGTCTTTGGTCTTTATATTTCGACGGATCTAAGTCAAAAGAAGGGGCTGGTGCAGGTTGCTTGCTGATAGACCCCTATGGGAAAAGATATTTCATTGCCTGCAGGTTAGAATTCGAATGCACCAACAATGTGGCTGAATACGAAGCTCTGATTCAAGGGCTGAAAAAAGAAATTGACCTAGGAGCCAAAGATTTGGTAGTGTTAGGGGACTCTGAGATAATTGTCAGACAGGTACGTAACACCATACACTGTATTGCTAGGCACCTGAGAAATTATCAGGCAGAGGTATGGAATTTACTATCAGCATTTGAAGCATTTAACATAAGTTCCATCCCTCGTTATCTAAATCAGGAAGCTGATCTTTTAGCTAATGTTGCTTCAAGATTAATTCCATTCGAAAGAATGCTTACTGATTCCTGCTCGGTTGAATTGCTTTTCAGACCTTCTATACCTGACAACATAGCAAATTGGAGAGTCTTCAACAACGACGAGCAGTTGATCGATTTTCTGACTTTGAAGGATACTTTTAAGGATGCGGTCATTGACGAAATGAATCACGATGAGGATCTATATAATTTTGCGGTAATCCATAAGCCTTGCTCCATTCAGGAATCTCTCAATCAGGTTAGTGCTCTTCCCAGATCAGTAATCAAACTTGAGAAATTCTATGACTTGAAGGATAAATTTAAAGCTGCAAGGAATTGTAAAACTAATAGCTCCATCATGCAATCTGACATTGTAAATCTAGGAACTGAGCACAACCCTCAATGTGTAAATCTGGGCAGTACATGTACTGCCCAGGAAAAAACAGCCTTCATTAAACTCTTCAATGAGTTCAAATACATATTTGCATGGATGTATGATGACCTGAAAACGTTTGACCCTAATATAATGCAGCATGTCATTCCTATGAAACCAGAGGCTAAGCCTTCTCAACAAAAATTGAGGAAAATGCATCCCAGCCTAGAACCAGCTGTCAAGAAGGAGCTGAATAAACTCCTTGCCACCAGAATAATTTTCCTGGTTCGGCATGCACAGTGGGTAGCAAATCTTGTACCCGTGAGGAAGAAAAATGGTGACATCAGGTTATGTGTCGACTTCCGAAACCTGAATAAGGTTTCAGATAAGGACAATTATCCTGTTCCTCCAATGGAGAAAATCTTGCAACAGGTCTCTGGATCTGAAATGTTTTCACTACTATATGGTTTTTCAGGGTACAACCAAGTGTTAGTATCCAAAGATGACCAGTTAAAAACAACTTTTAGGACTCCCTAGGGAACCTATGCATATAGGAAGATGCCATTTGGTCTCATAAATGCCAGAGCAACATTTCAGAGGGCAATGGATATCGCCTTCAGAGGTCTGATCGATAAGTTTGTTTTTATTTATCTTGATGATATTACCGTCTTTTCAAAAAACAGAACTGATCATTTAACTCATCTCAGGAGAGTTTTTGAGCGTTGCAGGAAGTATGGGATTTCTCTAAATCCTAAGAAATCTATCTTTTCAGTCACAGAAGGTATGTTGCTGGGTTTTGTTGTTTCTAAACAAGGCATCAATATTGACCCAGAACGTACCCGTGCTATATCACAGATTTCGATGCCTCACTCAAAAAAGTCTATGCAGTTGTTTCTTGGAAAGATAAATTTTGTTTCTAGATTTATTCCTGGGTTCACGGAAATTGTTAGGCTGCTTTAGAAAATGATAAAAAAAAGATGCTGATTTTAAATGGTCTACTGATGAGAAGCAATCTTTTCATGACATCTTAAAAGCTATTGTTGAAGCTCCTACTCTAACTAGCCCAGATTTTTCCAAACCTTTCATTTTGTATACGTTTGCTTCTGATTCTTCTTATGCTTCTGTTCTGACACAGAAAAACTAGGAAAATAATGAAGCTCCTATCGCTTTTATGAGTTCTAGTTTGAACGGTGCAGAATTAAATTACCCAGAAGTAGACAAGCAAGCTTTCGCTATTTTCAAATCTGTTAAACATTTCAGGCCTTACTTGCTGAAGTCCCACACCAAAGTCGTTGTACCATATTCTGCAGTTAGAAATCTCTTGGTACAAAAGGATCTTGGTGAAAAAAGAGCACATTGGGTTACAGCACTTCAGGAATATGACCTGGAAATAAAACCTTTAAAGATTGTCAGGGGACAAGGACTCTGCAAGTTAGCAGCTGGGGCTGCGGACAGTTCTGAACCTGATCTGCACTTCTTTAGCGAACCTTCTTTATTTGAAAGGGAAGTTTTTCCAACCTCTACTCCTCCTGATTCTTGGTATAATGATAATAAGTTCTTTTTATTGCATGGGAATGCTCCTGAACATTTAGACCCACGTAATAAAAGAGCTTTGAGATTGAGATCTGCCCCTTATCAGCTTATTGATAACATTTTGTTTAGAAAGAATTTCGAAGGAGTTCTCCTTCGTTGTCTAGAAAGACATGAGGCTGATAATGTGTTATCTCAACTACATGCAGGACCAGCCGGAGGACACTTTAGCGGAGAAACCACTGCCCATAAGATACTTAAAGCTGGTTACTACTGGCCCACATTGTTCAAAGATGCATATGCTTTCGCCTGGAAGTGCCAAGAGTGTCAGAGAGCAGGAGGCAGACTGAAGAAGGCAGCATTACCCCTCCAGCCGGTTATTATCGAAGTCCCATTTCAGCAATGGGGTCTGGATATTGTTGGCCCAATCACACCAGCTTCTTCACAACAGCATAAATACATTTTGACAGCCATGGAATACTTCACAAGATGGGTTGAATCCATCCCTTTGCGAGTAGTTAATTCGGAACAGGTGATATCGTTCCTTGATTCTTTTATTATCACCAGATTCAGTGTTCCCGAATCTTTGATTTTTGACAATGCAACTTATTTCTCTTCTGTTAAATTAACTGAATATGCATTGGAAAATGGAATAAAATTAAAGTATTCAGCTAATTATTATCCCCAGGGTAATGGGTTAGCTGAATCTTCTAATAAAAATTTAATCAAGATTCTGAAACGTACGGTGGTAAATCATCACAGGAATTGGCATAACACCTTACCGAATGACTTGTGGGCTGACAGAGTGACCCCCAAAGCTGCCATAGGAAACTCTCCCTTTTTCCTAGTATATGGCAAGGAAGCTATTTTTCCTCCTCATTTGTTCTTACCCTCTTTACAGCTTTCCCAGTCAGTGCAGGAGACCCCATGTTCTACCATGGAGCATCGAATGAACACCTTGCATAAACTGGAGGAAGATAGGGAGTTGGCTAGGAAAAAGTTTGAAAAACACCAGCAGACCGTGAAGCGTTGGTTTGACCTCAGAAAGTCAGTCAGTCGGGATTTGGAAGTAGGTGACTTAGTCCTGAAATGGGACAAGGAGCACGAAGATAAAGGAAAACATACGAAGTTCCAATGCCTGTGGCTGGGACCATTTATTATTACAGAAAAACTTGGTCCTAGCACTTTCAGGTTACAAACATTGGAAGGTGACATTGACAACCTTCCAGTAAATGGTCACCTAATTAAGAGATATTTTTGCTGATCCCCCTCAAGGGATCATCCTGTATATACCTGTGTGGTGTGCTTGCTTGATGGATTTTATTTCGTTTTCCTTTTGATTTATTTGTTGTTTTATTTGTGAGTTGTGAACCTGATAAATTTATCAAACCTCAAACTGATGACTGATTTCAAGCTCTGTAATTGATCTGTAAATCGTGCACGAAGACATTACTGTCCTAGAAACTGTCATTCTGCTTTACTTCTTGAACAGAGAATGGTGTTTTCATCGTTCTAGATTTTACCAGAAAGTCTTAAACCATGTTAATATTAATTAATTATATCAGTCTCTGCAAAGATTTGCCCAAAGGGATTAAGGCAGTACTTGGTAAGGTTATCTATTTAAATCTTTTACGCCATCCCTTCTCGTAAAGAGGATCAAATTTGCCTCCCTATCTGCTAAGATAATCTCATTTGGGATTAACAATAATTACGTTCTGGACAAGGATGGACTGGAACATTTGCAAAAACAATCTGAAGGACAAAAGGTCTCATAACGAGCTGATTTGCTCAGGATCATAGGTTTGCATCCAGTAACATTGTCGTCTCCGGTCACCAAGCCTGGGCAATGACCCTTGGACAGAAAAATCTGAGGGCTGAAAGGTCTCATCATGAGCCGATTCATTTTACTGTAATGCAGACTGGTGACTGACATGGTTACTATCTGGTTACCAAGCCTGAACCATGGCCTTCATGAGTAATAAAATTAAAAGAAGATAATGGTGACAGTTCACCCCGACCAGAATTGTATATTTATAACTAGCAGGTAGGATATTGGCGTTCTGTGGGTTTCGGAGCAACCCTGTCGAGGCTATGGACTCCTGCTGGCAATAGGGCCATGCTTGTGGTATTGAGATTTTATTCTTTAAGACTAAGCCATTTTACTGTTTTACTCTTTAAGGACTTATTTTTGTTAGAAACCTGATGTTTATCAAATGAATGATTGAAACTGTAATTTTCTGGTAATTTTTAGAACTGTGAAATACTTGAATCTGTTTGAGATATTAAAATAGTGTTCTTTGTACGATGGCTCATATTAAGGATTTTATTTCTTTGCTCGCATGATTTCAGGTCAAAGAACAGAGATAACTGTTCTGCCCAGCAAGTCGCCATCTGTTGTGCCCCTGCTCAACAGCCTTTAAAAACATATTTCATCAAACAAAATCCCATTTTGTTTTGATGAAATGTTCAAATTTTAAAGGGACAAATCTAATGAATTTCCAGCTACTGAAAGGGTGGCCTTCGTTGAGCTACTGATTCTGTGAAATTCCATATTTTTAAAACAACCTTTGTGAACTATGTTAGATTAGCGAAATCACTACTATGAAGTTATTATTTTGGGTGGATGAGTATTAATGATTCTTACATCTGTTTTGGTCAGCCTAGTCTTGCATCTTATCCAAAACATTACAAATCTATTTTATTGATTGATTTTGTTACTATAACCATTTACAAGCTCACGACTTTGCAATAGTTGATGTTGGTATGGTTTGACATATTATTATCGATTTTATTTGTGAGTTGATTAATGATTATCAATGGTTGGTTCGCTATGACTTTGGTAAAAACCTAGAGCACGAAAGCCAAATGTTTTACATGCCATATCCGCCATATCCTAAGTTCGCAAACCATGGTTGATATTACCACAAATGTTCATGCTGATCATTATTATATGGTCTGAATTGCAAAGTCTAGTTCGACGTGATGGTTTGTAATTATGTTCTATTGTCTGCCACCTTTGAAGGGTAAGTCGAATCTATGGTAGGGGGATATGTATTATGGTTTATCGTCAGATCAATTTATGTCGTAGCCTCCATCCTGATCCACCTGTTGTGAAATCGATATGCTATCGTGACACTAGTACTGAACCCTGTCCATCACGTTTAAGTCTCGGTACTTATCTTCCATCGTGGCTGCCTGTCAATGGAACACTTGTTCTGTGTACAGCGAAGGGCCTCATATCATTAATTCCAGTTAAATAATGATAACATGAGTTATCTGGAGTCTTTGACCGTCATTCCTCATTAATCGATTACCTCTCTGAGCGATAATGCTTTCGTTTATGCCGAACTTGTAGGGGTATAGTCTGCGTTTATGCATGGCTTATTCTGCTTATCACAAGGTGAAATTTCATTACCTGTTCTTGCTCAGTCTTTACCCGGAGTGCTCATTCTCTAATTTGTTGTCTTGTGCCGAGCTGTGGTATTTGTTTTGTGTATGGTTACGTGCTCTAACGCGGTCAGTAATGGCGCCAGTAGTGAGGGTTGAGCGCTGCGAAATGATATTGCTGGATTCGAACCCCGAGCTGTCAGCAAAGGTTCAGGCTATTGGGTGGATGCCATTCATAAGTAAATTCTCTGATTCGAACCCCGAAGTCACAAGGGTTTTCGCTCTCTCTCTGGTTGATTTTCAGGCAGAAGTGGGTGATCTCCGTTTTCGGGTGGACGAGCAATCAGTGGTGGTTGCCACTGGTCTGTCACTGACCAGTGAGAGATGGTTTAAATACAAGAAGATGGAAATTACTGAGTGGCGCCAGTTGCTAAATAACCCTGGTCAAGAAGTATCATTTCGCAGTGGAGTAGCTCGTAAGTACTTCAAAAAGGAGTGGCGTCCTGTTCTCGACTTGATCCATCGATACCTGACTTGTGAAGGCCGCTTGTCTTCAGCATACGTCTATCATCTCAGGCTCATGTCTGCATTTATAGGTTTCCCACTAAACTTACCCTATTATTTGTTGCAAAGTCTGTTTAAGATGTCTGCTTCCATTAAAAAGGGTCCTAAGAATGTTAGTCATAGTCTCTTTCACCATGGATTAGTCCGCATGTTGATTGATAAGGAGCTGTCGAAATCAAATCGGTCCTCAGACGAGTTCGTCGAGTCCAATGGTTTTTCCTCTTTCTTCCATTGCCAGTTTGAAAACCCTGAGGATTACAACAAGCATAAAGGACCTAGTCCAGTGTCAGTCCCTTCTGCACGTAAACCCCTGTCTAACCCTGGCCGTATGAGTCCTGAACCTTACAAAGATCCTGTGTCTAACCCACCGAGAAGCGTTGATACTCCTCTAGTTTCTAAGCGTGTGAGGAGGTCTGCATCTCTATCACCGATTACGCCACAAAACAATACTGATAAAATTTGCAATCGTGGACGAGACAGGACGAAAGCCAAGTTAGTAGGTAGGTTCACCAGGAGCATGGCAAAAGGTAATTCTATCAAAACCCCCGTGACTGATAATGTTCGGGTTGAGACTGTGGTTTTAGATGATGAAGAAACAGATCTTCAACCGCCTGTTAATGATAATAATGTTCAGCCTGATTTCGTTTCGAACCTTGTTGATGAGAGTCCTCCCGTGATTGGAAAAGACACTCCTGTGTGTGAAAGAGATGCCCGAGAGGAGCATGTTATTGATCGTTCATTTAAAGCGAGGTCTGTAGACACAAGCTCGCCTGTTCTTCGTGAAGTCGTGGATATGATGCATCCTCTATTCATTAATTGTCTTTTAGACAAAATACGCAAGATGGAAGAAAGGATGAATGAAGTTGTAGCCAATCGTGATTCGATGGAGGCCGATAATCTAAAGTTAAAAGACAAAGTGGATTTGAGTGACAAGCATCTCGTACGTCTAAAAAACCATAAGAACAAATTGATAAGAAGGGTTCTTAAATTACAGAGTGAGAATGATAAGAATGAGGAAAAGCTTCGGGAGCTTAATGCTCAGGTTGCGCTTATGCAGTTTAGGGGGCAATCGCTGAGTCAGTTGAGTGGTGTGAATATCCAAGTTTTCAATGTGCCTGTAAATTTGTGATGTCTTTGGGTGTATTTTCTATCAGTTTCATATTTTGAAGTTTTGATGGATTGACGATCAGGTTACCTCTGTACAGGTACTGATTTGTTTTATTTCTGTTTACTATAGAGCATTTGGCATTTCGATTTCTATTTGTGTGTTGATATTATTATTTGTTATCTGGTTTATTGCAGGCGATATGGTTGCTGTTCGTGTTCCGATGACTGTCTATTTTTGGATGATCCCCCACATGATCATAAAAAAAAAGACTATCGCACTTTCCAGGTGTTGTTTCATTGTTGAGACTCTCGATTTTTATGGATCGAATCTTACCATTTCTTGGCGTTTTCATGTATGTGGAAAAATGACATTTTTAATGGAAATTGGTTAGATGGTTCGATCTTAGCTATCTCTAGTTTTTAGGACTGTTTGTTTTTGAATATTACATGTATTTAAGGAGAGATAGCAGGTGGGATAGGGGGTCGATATTTTGGGGGAACAGAGATAACAAGACTGCGGTTTGATCTTTTGTAACTGGAGACAGCTTCCTATCAGCAGATACAATCTTTAAACTGGTGATAAATTATATATATGTTTTTACATTTTTATGCTTAGCACATGTGTATGCTATCCTTAGTCTTGTTACTGTTTTTCCATATTATGCATGTTTGTCATAATCTCTTTTATGAAATTATGCAAATGTATTTTGTTTTGGCTATTGACTTATGCTGATATCGATCTGTTAATGGATTGCCATGTTGTAAATTGGTGGCTGACATCATTACGTACGTGGTTTATACGTCTATTGCATGATCTTGGTTACTTCTAAATTTATTTCGAAGAGTTTCAAGATTATTGATAGTCCTGTTAGCAGATATGATTTCAGTTTAATTCTCGCATTGCTCCTGATCAGGATAGTACGTAGATTAGGATAATATGTTTTTATTTTCTGTTTATTATACTGTTAAAAAATCTATTTGAAACAGATGTTTATACTCATGTCATGTGCAGATTATTCTTTTCATTATTGATTAATGTACAGATGTATATTATTTATCTTTGTTATTAATGAAACTTGTGAATAGTTATCTAATTTTCTATACTTATAAACTGATTTAACTTAGTTGATTAAAACTGAAATTTATAAAATTTATTAATTTGTATAGACATAGATACATACCTAATAAATAACCAGTAGTGTTAGATCTGTCTATTAGATTTTTATGCAGTTAAAACTTCAGGCTAACAGAGCCTTTAAACATGTCGGGAACAACCATCCCAAACAGCTTGGAGCCTGCCTTAAGGATCTAGGTCTGGGTTGTCTCCCCCATTGCGTGCATAGTCATCTACGCCCGTCAACAATACCATAGGTATTTTACTAATTGAAAAAGATCATTGAGTTCAACATAGAATGGAGATTTGTTATTTTTTATGGAAAATGTATTTTGATGGTTCATCATGTAAGGAAAGAGCAAGAGCAAGTATTGTACTTATTTCTCCAGGATGTGAGATTATCTCTTTGATGTATAAATTGGAATTTCAAACAATAAATAATATTTATTAATATGAAGCATTAATTTTTGGGCTAAGAGATGTAAAAATATTTAAACATTCAACAATTAGTTGTTTTTGGCAACTCCAAGTTAGTGCTTCCGTAGGTGAAAAATGTGTACCAGATAAAACAACAGTTGTTATAGGAATGAGGTATGGGATCTTGTGGATAATTTTTTCTTGGAATTTAATATATCTTTCATCCGAAGATATCATAATCAAACAGCATACTCATTATCGTTAGCAACATCTTACTTTAAAGTTCCAAGACTAAGTCAACTCAAATATCTGTTTGAAGTTAGGTACAGACCTTCAATTTCCGATATTATTAAACATTGGAGAGAGTTCCATGATGATCAGGAGATCAATTTTTTTTTTTAGAATTGACAAGTGAGTTTTCCACTTAATTAATTAATCAAGATCAATATGTTGAGTTTGATGAAAGTGTTTCATGTTCAAAAAAATCGATTAGCAATCATAAGAAACTTAGAAGAAGCAATCCAACATTGCTACCAGTTATTGAAAAAGAGGTCAGAAAAATGTTGGATGCAAAGATTATAATACCTCTTAGATATTCTTCTTGGGTAGCGAATTTAGTGCCAGTACATAAGAAAAATAGTAAAATAAGGGATTGTGTATATTTTTGGAATCTAAATAGATCTTCTCTTAAATACCATTATCCATTGCCTAAGATTGATACGATTTTATAGAAAGTGGTCAGTGCTCAAAGGATATCCATGATTGATGGATTCTTGGGGTACAATCAGATTGTTGTGCATCCAAATTATAGAGAAAAAACATCCTTTACTACTCCTCGAGGAACATTCATATATGATAAAATGCCATTTGTTCCCATGAATGCAGGTGCAACCTTTTAGAGGGCTATGGATATAGATTTTGTTGGAGAAAAGGAGAAGTTTGTGGTAATTTATTTAGATGATATCATAGTTTTTTCTAATTATTATGAAGCACATCTTAAACACGTTAATAAAACATTCCTTAAATGCAAAAAAATTAGATTGTCTTTAAATCCTAAAAACTCTCACTTTGCTATGCAAGAAGGAAAAATTTGGGGCCATATAGTTTCAAGATGGAATTAAGATAGATCTTGAATGTGCCAAATCCATCCTAAAGATCAATATTCTTAGAATTAAAAATGACGTTTAGTATTGTGTTGGGAAGATTAATTTTTTAAGGTGGTTCAATCCTAATTTAGCAGAGACCGTCAAGCAGATAACATAAATGTTGAAAAATGATAAGGAGGTAAAATGGATAACCAAGGATAGATCATCATTCGAAAAGATAAAATAGACTTTCACTGAAGCTCCAGTGTTGGTAATTCCATACTTTTCAAAATAATTTTTGACTTTTTCCTTCGCTTTTGAAGATACCATAGCAGTAGTTATTTTATAGAGAAAAATTTGAAGGCCTAGAACATCCCATTTCTTTCTTTAGTATAGCATTGAGGGATTATGAACTCAAGTATAGTAGATTAGAAAAACATGTTTACACATTAGTCAAAGGTTTGAATTTTTTCAAGATATTTTACACTCTAAGATCATAGCTTATATACATAATGCTGCATTCAAGGAAATTTTAGTGCAACTTGATAGTGAATGGAAAAGAGGGTGTTGGATAGCTAATATCATGAAGTATGATATTGAAATCAGGCCTACTAAATTGGTGAAAGGATAGGGTTTCAACAAGCTTATTGCAGATTCAAATTGTGAAGCATTAGGAATTCATTTGGTAGCAAATCAGTCAATGCATGATGAATTGCAGATAGAACAAATTAAAGAGCACATTTATGACAGATATGCCGAGTCTCCATGGTATGGTGACATAGTTTATTTTATGTTGAATTTGTAGTGTCCCTCTCATTTAAATAAAAAAGAATGTAGGTAATTGAAGCTCAAAACTACAAAATATTGTTTTATTGATCAATTTTTATATTGAAAGGACCGTGGATGGTTGCTTCTTAGATGTTTGGATAAGTCTAAAACTGATTTGGTCACTATTGACTTGCATCAAGGTGCATGCAAAGGTCATAAACACTAGAAGTCTACAACTTTTAAAATCCTTAGAGAAGGATATTACTTGCCTACCTTGTTTTCAGATGTATATTCCTTAGTTAAAGCTTGCATGCAGTGTCAAAAACTTGTTGGTAAACAAAAGATTCAATCTTTTCTTTTAAACCCCATTGTAATTGATCTCCCATTTCAACAATGGGGATTAGATTTCATAGGTAAGATTAATCCTCCTTCTAGTGGGAGACATAAGTGGATCTTAACAGCCATTGATTTCTTCACCAAGTGGGTAGAGGCAATTTCCACTACAAACATAACTAATAAAGTCATTAAAAATTCCCTTCAAGAAAATATTTTGAGTAGATTTGTTTTCCCAAGGAAATTAGTGACTGATGATGCTAAGTATTTTAAAGATAAAGATATGGTTTATTTCTATGAAAGTAATGGCATCATACTTAAGAATTCCACACCCTATTATACTAAGGGAAATGGGTTGGAAGAATACATAAATAAAAATATCATTAATAGTATCAAGAAGACGTTATTTAAAAAAAAGAGATCTTGGGACACCATGTTGAAATATGCTCTTTGGGTATATCGGGTAACTACTAAAAAGGCTACTAGTACATCGCCTTTTCAGCTTGCTTATGGTATCGATGTTGTGTTTCTTGTCCAGTTGGTTCTCCTAGTAATGAGGTTCATGCAAGATAGTCAAGAAGAACCTAATGAAATTCAAGGCAAATTTTTCTAGTTAATTGATTTGCAGCAGGAAAGGGAAGCATTGGTAGAAAAGGAAAATGCATACATATATAAGGTAAAGGAAAGGTTTGATAGAAGAGATAAAGAAGATACTTTCCTTATTGGTGATATGGTGCTTATATGGGATGCACGCAGGAGTGAAAAGGAAAACATGCTAAATTTGATAATATGTGGTCGGGACCTTTCAAATTTTCAAAAAAAAATAGGAAATAATAATTTTATACTGCAAAATATGGAAGGTGAGGATATTTCTGGCCCAGTCAATGGGAATTTCTTAAAACATTTTTATACATAGTAAAAATATGGGTGTCCTCATTCATTCTATATATCAGTTAGTCTTTTTTTTTCAATAAGAGTCCATCCCAATGGAAGTGTATATAGTTTTGGTTTCAGTTTCATAATGATGGAAGCACAATTTTAGTTCTAATTTTATAAGGCACTATTCTATGCGTTCTCGGAGCCTCACTAGGAGAACTCCATATCCCATCCGGAGCCAGATGTTAGTACTGGAGTTGTACCCTTAGTTTTCCCATCTCTTTTTTTTCTTTTTTCTTTTTAGTTCAATGTGTCTCTACAAGTTAGCCATAGTATTTATACCCTTTTTATTGTAGCCATGCTTATTTTCTTATGTACACAATTCATTTTCTACTTAATAAATTAAAACTTGGATTATATTTATTAAATCTTCCTTTAATGTCTTCAAATGCATGATTTTATATAATTTCTAACCCATATTATGAAGATTTATCAATGTTTTCCTAGTGTATGTGATTTGACATATTTCGGCAGCATAATCAATGGACCCTATATAGACAGGCATTGTCGGAATGTTGAATCATGAAAATTAGTGGTTCGATGCCTGTGTCAAAATCATATATGGTTTTTAATGAAATAATTTGGATGATATTTGATTCAAGAAAGATTATACATCTGTCAAGTTCATGATTAAATTCATATGCATTGAAATTAAAAAATCAATGGTCTGCCCTAGTTTTACAATTTTGTTGGATTTAAAGGGTTGGGACACCTATACATTAGCTTGGTTCAAGTTCATTCCTTAAAATTGAGACTTAGAAGGTTTCCAATAGTTGATAACATGAAGAAGAGCGGTAAACTCTATAGGTTTGAACTGGTAAACATGAAATGGGTAGAGGAAATGCTTGAATGCGCTAAGCATTTCAAGGATGTGGGCCGATACTCCTTCTTCAAAATATTTATGGGTTAAAATATTGAAGTGCTCATTCGTTTGCTCAGAATATATCAGGTTCATCCATAAATTTCCAGACCTTGACATATTAATTGACCAAAAACCTAATCACAAAAGCAACGATATTTCTTGTTGAAGGGGATAGATGGTTCAAAAATATCCTTTTGAAGCTGATTTAGGTTTATATTTGTTTCCTAGGATTAAATCCTTAGATTGGATTAAGGGGATACATTTGAACAATGTAAAGAAGGAGAGGAGAGATGATTTGTGGATAATACAACGTTATATTACCTGCAAAGCTATATTTTCCACCATCTGCAAGAATCCTTTCATATTCCTCTTTCATATAAGTGCGAAATCCAAATTAAACTTACCCTATTACTTGTCAAAAAGCCTTATAAAAATGGTACTAGGGTTAAGAGTCATATCGATCATATAGATCAATCAATCTTTCATCGTGGTTTAGTTAACCTGATGTTAGTAACTGAGCCCAAAAATAAGAATCGTTCCCGGAAGCACTTTCTATTTTGGTTAGGCTCTGAAGCAGAAAGTTCTAAGGCTCAAGATGACTAAGAAATCAAATCAGCAAAGAAGACACAGAGACTCTTGTAACTAAATAGAAGAGCCTTTATACCATTTGTACACTAGTGGAAAATGAGAGATTAGTGACCAGGAGACTAAAAATTTTGGTCACCATAGTTCTTTTTAGTGAGCCAACTAAAAAATACCAAGATAAATGACCACTTTTGGTCACGGGATAAAAACCAACTAAAAACAACCAAGATAAATGACCAAATTTGGTCACGATATATCTAGACTAAAAATCACCACATATCAATTGGTCATTTATTTGGTCATTTTTAGTTGTCACTAACAATGAAAAAAATTACAAATCTGACAATGAATTTGTACATTTTACTAAATTATAACATAGATATAATATATATTTACACGTCCCTATATTAACCAAATAGAATTAATGTAACCCACCTATATGTTAATTTGGACATGACCTTGGAATATAAAAAAACCCACTAAACATTGGCATATAATGTTAATTATAAGGCTAATTTGCATGACCTTGGCATATAATTATAGTTTTTATAGTCTAATTTGGACATGAACTTGGCACCTTGGCATATAATTATATAAGTTTTTATAAGGCTCGACAAGACCGCTAGATGTGGAAAAAACCAAATAAATAAAACATATGGGTGATATTAAGAGTGTCGTAATTAGCAAGTTATAATTAACACACGTTAGGGAGATGTACTATGCATAGAATGAGAGCCATAATGTATCGATATTGTGCATTACCAGTCCCTGACATAATGAAGAGCGGCGTGGGGGAGAATATGGGAGGGTTCATATACAGTTGGTGAAACTTAATATTAATGACATTAACTAATGAGACCTCGATTTATCCGTAAGTGTCCCCAAAGGTCAGTACTAGGACAGGGAGAGGTGGATATAGATATTCGACACAGGCCTAAGAAGGTTGAATATATTATAATGCTCATTGTTTATCCTTCAAACCTAGAGTGACATGAAATAGTTAGAGTCTAGCTCACACTCTCCTAGTTGTTTAATTATGGTGATTGACAATACTTGTTGTGAGATTGGTGAATATAGTGACCTTAACCTATTTCCACTTCCCTATAAAGACCAATATGCATAAATAGTAAAACCTCCTATATAAATGAAAAGAAAATGAAAAATACAACAATCGTATCCATCATCACTATCAAACTCCAATTTAAAACTTCATGTACACCAAAATAAATCTCCACTTACATTTCTTAAGTTATCCCATCTAAATGTTAAAAACACCATTCTTCTTCTTCTCTTCATGTGTACAACCTAACTAACCATTGCTAATAATATCTATCTTCCACCTTCATAACCTTGACTCGTTATCATGGCTTTGAAATATGCTTCAAATGCATCCCAGCGATTCATAACCTTATTGTTGAAATGTAAGCAATGGGATTGAGAGCATTTAAAGGTCATAAATGTTGTCCACTTAATGCTTATTGTCTGCCTTAATTCATGCCACATACATAAAGATGTTACTGATTCTCCCTAGAGAATCTAAACAATTTTTTAAGCTACTTCTAAATAATGTGGTTGTGATATTAGCTCGTCTTTAAAGGATATGTCATATGGAGTTCTTAACTATATCAATTGCAGATGCATTCCTTCCCTCTTGGAACTCAACCCTGCTACATCATTCTGATAGATATAAAATTGCAAAAATAAATAATTTACATTTTGGAAGGATAAATAGAACATAATGGCGGAAAACACCAAGACGAAGAGACCCTGAGACAGATTGCAGAAGAGTTTCAGGAATTGGCCTTGTTTCTCAACTCGAGGAATGCTGATATTCAACTGGTCCCTTTCTGTCATTCTTGTTCCTGGGTTTCAATGCTCTTTGGTTACCTGGGGATCGCCTTCAAATTTGTAGAAAAGGACTTTGTTGCCAAGGTATCTTAATACTCAATTTTCCTTCTACTGGGCATGATTGAATACCTTTTTTTATTTTAAACTTGTCAGTGGAAAATACTGAAAGAACATGTTAACATAGATTGATTAATGGGAAAAAAACTTTGAAAATGTGCATTGTTGGCTAAATAAAGTGTTGAATGATCTTTGATTGCATGGCTCTGATGGCTTTATGGGAATTGATACAGTGACCACCTAATTAACATCTGCTAGATGTTAGACTATAACATTCTGTTCTCATTCCTGTTTTGAGACTGGGTCATTACATTGCTACTCAGGTTTATATGCATAATATATGCTGGGGAGTGAGTGGGTTCACATTTTTTGTCTCCCCAAACCCTCTAGGACCATTTATCAATTCGTCCCCATTCCAGTAACATAGGTTTCTATGATTCTGTCAATATGAGATGGGTTCGTAGGCATAGTTGGAGACTGGTCTAATAAATAACATTTATGTCCATGGCATGCGAAGGGAAATTGAAGAGAGGGGACAATAGTGTGAATGAAGGCATATTCTAAGAAGGAATCCACCCTTGGACCATTAAATGGTGCTACTACTTACTAGAGGAAAAGTTGAAATACTCATTGACTGAAAGTGCAAAGTTCTTTGTGTAAAGTCGCAGTCTGAAAAGGGTTTTGCATATGCTGGAGATGGGGTTGAATTTCTTGTCAAGAAGTGTCTAGTATACCCAGTACAAATATATATTTATCAGTCTTTGGCCATTTGAAGAAGGATTTAGCGTTAAGGAAGAATCTTACCCATTGTTTCTAGAATTGCCATATATTCTACAGAGAAGGGGTCGTGGCACTTAGTTTGGGTTCATTTTGAAGGGAAGCAGTAATTATATCGTAGCTGGGTGCTTAGTTTTGGAAATTGGGCACATCTCTCTTATTTATTACATCATTGGAAGCTACAGGAAGGTTCTATTACTGGAAATGTCTAAGATTATCAGTGGGTGTAATATATTGTATGCTGGTTGTATCGATTTCTCTCTCAAGATTTGGTTCTTATGAGGCTTCCAATACTTCACAAAAAAGACCATATATTCCATATCTGATTTCTCCTTGTATTGTTGTTGTTATTCATATGAGTGGAGGTATTACGGTTACATTTGATTTACATTTACAGTCTGAAATATTAATGTCAATTTAAATTGCAATTTTTTTGTGTTTGCTGAGATATTACATGGCATGAAAGGTCATATATGCATAAGGATTCAATTAGTCAGTTCTTTTAAACTTCGAATCTCATAAACCACAAACCAAGGGTAGATAGAAACCTATAGGGAGGTGCACACTAAGTGTTTGACAAAACTCCAAAATTAGTCCATAAGGTGTAGCAATAAAGTACCAAATATAAGAATACATCAAGCACATACCCAAACTTATCTCCTAGTTCTCCAATTTATTTCTTGTCAATCCCACGCTACAACAGTCATCGAACAATAGAATAAGAATGGACATGGGGTTGGGATAATACAATATATTGTGCACATGGGGTTGGGATAATACACAATACCATGTAGCTCCATGGTAGAATCAGTTGCAGAGAAATCGAGAAAGCCAATGTAAGAGAAAAATCAAAGTTCGGTCAAAGACATTAAAGAATTTGCAAGCAACTTTTTAACCTACAAACTATTATCAGACATAATTTAGGCAGTTTCAGAATTTCAGAA
>LPNX010896243.1:287937-298349 GCA_001517045.1 Pseudotsuga menziesii | reverse complement strand
GATTTTCATATACTCCTCCTAATTTATGGCATCCCGAACTAGTTATAAATGATACAACATTTCATTTTTTATGATTGTATATTAAAAACACTTGGAGTAAATAAAATTGTGATCAATAAAAACATTCTTTCTAGGATTAGTTTTTCCAATTTTAATGGAATATTTCTTTAATGCATAATTTTTACAAATTAAATGAAATAAATAAAATGTTTACAAAAAAATTCAATGTCATAGAAGTCCTTGTAATAGAATTTTTCTAGATTTCTTGAAATATGTGTTAAAGCCCTTTTTTACGGCCATGTGAAACAAAAACTTTATGGGTAAAGTAATTTTTTTTAATGTCCACGTCAAAGAAAAAGATTACGGGTAAAGTAAATTGATGGGTATACATGTACAACAAACTAATAATTTTTTCCCTTTTAATAAAAAGATAAAAATATCATTTTACTTAAAATAATAATATATCTTAGTTGAGATGGTATAAAAACGTCAACCATTTATTCATAAATTGTACATGAACACGAGTCTCCATCATAACTGCAATTTCACCTTTTATGATTCCATTTTTGAAAGGTTCAAAGACTATGCATTCAAAATATATCTTAGTTGAGATGACTTATAAAAACCTCAACCATTGATCCAAAAATTACATAACAATATTTGAATCACTACTGCAATTTGACCTTCTGTACTTTCATTTTTTAAAGGCTAAAAAATCATGCATTTAAATATAATAGTAAATACAAAATATCCATCAATTTCTCAAATCCGTCCTTTCTGTGACCCTTTAATGTAATTATTGCAACAAGGTATCCATTTTCCTCAATTGTCTTTAAATGCGTGATATATCTCTATGAGTTGTAAAATGATGGAATGTCATAGAAGCAATGGAGAATGTAGTCCATTTGGTAAGGGATAACTTACTAAAGAAACTCCCTTTTTTATGGCCACGTGAAACAAAAAGATTATGGGTAAAGTAAATTGATGGGTGTACATGTACAATAAACTAATATATATTTTTTTCCATTTTAATAAAAAGATAAAAAGACCATTTTACTTAAATAATGATCTATCTTAGTTGACATAGTATAAAAACCTCAATCATTGATCCACAAATTACATGAACACCGGTCTTCCTCACAAGTGTAATTTCACCTTCTATGATTCCATTTTTGAAAGGCTCAAAGACTATGCATTCAAAATGTCAGTTGAGATGGTATAAAAACCTCAACCATTGATCCACAAATTACATGAACACAAGTATTTGAGTCACAACTGCAATTTGAACTTCTATGATTTCATTTTTGAAAGGATCAAAGGATATGCATTTAAATATAATAGGAAAGACAACATATCCATCAATTTCTCAAATATGGCCTTCCTGCAACCCTTCAATGTAATTACTTCAATAGGATATACATTTCCCTAAATTTCCTTTAAATGTTTGATATGTCTCTATGATTTGCAAAATGACGGAATGTTGCAAGAGCACTGAGAGAATGTAGTCAATTTGGTAAGGGTAACTTAAGAAGGAAAACCCTTTTTTATGTCCACGTGAAACAAAAATCTTATGGGTGAAGTACATTTTTTTTATGGCCACGTGAAAGAAAAAGGTTATGGATAAAGTAAATTGACAGGTGTACATGTATAATAAACTAATATTTTTTCCCCTTTTAATAAAAAGATAAAAAATAATTTTACTTCAAACAATAATCTATCTTAGTTGATATGGTATAAAAAACTCAACTATCGATCCACAAATTATACATCAACACCAGTCTTCATCATAATTGCAATTTCACCTTCTATGATTCCATTTTTGAAAGGCTCAAATGCCATTCAAAATATATCTTAGTGGAGATCACCTATAAAAACCTCAACCATTGATACACAAATTATATGAAGAATATTTGAATCACAATTGTAATTTGACCTTCTATGATTTCATTTTTTAAAGGCTCAAAGACTACACATTAAAAATAATAGGAAAGAAAATATATCCATGAATTTCTCAAATCTGGCCTTCCTGCGACCCTTCAATGTAGTTACTGCAACAAGATATCCATTTTCCTCAATTGCCTTTAAATGCATTATATGTCTTTATGAGTTGCAAAATGATGGATTGTTGCAAAAGAAATAGATAATGCAGTCCATTTGGTAAGGGACAACTTATGAAGCAAAACCCTTTTTTTATGGCTACATTAAACAAAAATCTAACGGGTAAAGTAATTTTTTTATGGACATGGTCAAACGTCAAAGAAAAATATTATCATGGGTAAAGTAAATTGATGGGATTGCATGTACAATAAACCAATATTTTTTCAAAAACCTCAACCATTGATCCAAAAATTGTACAATTCCACCAGTCTTTATCACAACTACAATTTCACCTTCTATGATTCCATTTTTGAAATGTTCAAAGACTATGCATTTGAAATCTGTCTTAATTGATATGATATAAAAACATCAATCATTGATCCAAAAATTACATGAACACCATTCTTTGAATCACAACTGCAATTTGATCTTCTGTGATTTCATTTTTGAAAGGTTCAAAGACTATGCATTTAAATATAATAGGAAAGACAACATATCCATAAATTTCTCAAATTTGGCCTTCCCGTGACCCTTAAATGTAGTTACTGCAAGAAGATATCCATTTACCTCATTTTCCTTTAAATGTATGACATGTTGCAAAATGATGGGATGTTGTAGAAGAAATGAAGAATGCAATCCATTTGGTAAGGGATAAATTAAGAAGCAAAACCCTTTTTTATGGCCACGCGAAACAAAAAGATTATGGGTACAGTATTGTTTTTTTATGGCCACATCAAAGAAAATGATTATGGGTAAAGTAAATTGTACTAGAATTTGAATGCCATTTAGATCTTCAAGCATATAGTTCTAATAATGTTTACAACAAAGGAAAGGAGAATGAAGATACAAACTGAACAAAAGAAAACACACAGGAATCAGACAAGTATTGCTCAGGAATTTACAATATCATTCACAATAATAAATCCAATGTATAATAGGTTACAAATAGGAAGAATTCGAATGCATTAGGTAGCAATTCGAATCTACCAAGTGGATTTGACTATATCTAACTGAATCTCTAACTCATGGTCTCTCAATCAATATTGGAGTCCAACAGATCAACTCCTTGATTTCCAATAACTCAATCAATCAGTGTAAGCTAGTTAACTCAGTGCAACTGAGTGTTGTAGGTAGGAAAAATGCTCCTCCCCATGCAGTCATGCATCAGCCATGCATTACTAGCACTAGCTAACTGATTGTGAAGTAAGTGACAAGGTCCGAGTCCAAAGATCAACTCCTTGATGTCCAACAACTCAATAAACAGTTACAACTAGTTAACTCAGTGCAAATGAGTGTGGTAGGTAGGAAAAACGCTCCTCCCCAATGCAGCCATGCATTATCCATGCATTGCTAGCGCTAGCTAACTGATTGTGAAGTAACTGAATGTAACTGGGGGATAACTAATACTAACTAGTTCCAACTCCACTTAACTAATGGAGGTTGGTGTTGGGACTCCCAGTTTCTCCTAAAATGTAGGGATTGGTTTAGGAGGTGCCCAAACTAATACATGCACATGCAGTAAGTGGCAGTTAACCTCTAGCAGTGTTCCCCACACTCTAGTAACTAATCTAGGTGGCCCCATTAGGCCAAGTGGAACCAATGGTACTAGTGGACCCAAAAAATGAGTTAAGGTTCCTAAGTTAGGCAAATATAATCTAATATATAGTATGGTCAAGGGAGGATTAATAATCTTAACACCCCCCATGAATCCTAACTTGGACCACTGTGGGCCCTGGTAACAAGACCATAGGTCACCCAAATACAATCTAAAATATAGAATGATACTTAACACAATCGAGGAATAGGGGAAAACCTCATGGGAACCCCCCCCCCCCGCCCCTCAAAATAAGCAAGAATACAAATTTTGAAAAAACTTGTGAAAATTTTTGCTACTATTTGCAGCACTATGCAGCAGCAGTATCTTAGTTCTGTGTAGGTGAACCCATGAATCCAAACAAAGTGCTTATGTCTGTAGGAATCTTCCTCTTTGGAAGAAGAACAATGCACTCAACTTGATCATAAATATAAACAATTGCACGGTGAAAACTGGACCCATGTAGAGCAACGAAAATCACCTAAAGAGAGAGCAAAGTTGATTGAGAATTCGAACCATGTGAGGAACACCCAAGCAACTGATATATTGCAGCATTGAACAACAAACCATGAGTGGTAAAATCAGCCCCAAGTGTTAGGAGCAAGTGTCCAGGCATATGCAGAATGTCTCCCTCTTTACTAGTTCTGTGAGGAGATGAGCATGTGACCAAAGGTAGGGAAGCACTGGGACTGTGGAGAGAGAATTCTTGAGCTCCATAATCTGATATAGCTTTAGAAATATTCAATATTTCACAAAATATGATATCAACAAATTCATAATAAAGAACTAACATCGAATCTTGAATAACAAAATTGAAAGAGACTTGCGGTGCTTGATTTGTCACACCAAAATTGATGAAACCAGTTATAAGAAATACTGAAAGCTCTCGAATCTTGAAACCTAAATCACATATTATCAAATTAAAAAATAAATCAGATCCAAAAAATTCATATTAGATCCAAAACTTTGCTCCACCGAGACGATAGATGCACAATTTTCTCCTTCTTCAAAATTCTGATTTTCAGTGCATGTAATCCTGTAGGAATTTACTGGAACCTCTAGATTAATGACAGTGAATGGGTGTTATCAACCCAAATGGCACTTCTCTGTCCAAGTGCCGGCATTTCCTACGTTGGCATACAAAAGGACATTTATGGATTGAAGGTTGCCTAAAACACTATAGATGGGCATGTTATGAAATACATTCATTATCCATCCAGCTTGCCATTTTTACCTTTGAATATGTCAATTGCTGTACGTGCCTTTGCCTATATGCAACCCGCGTACATACGCAACTTTTCCTACAGCATGTCGCGTACTGTATGCAAGTATTTGTAATTGCAGATCTGTACGCGGGCTTCCCTTAGAGCAACTCATGTTTCATACGTGGGTTGCCAGTATCAATACCCGCGCACGTTTTCCTTTGACATTAAAAATAATAAATCGCGATTATTTGAGATTTGTTAAGCCCTTAAATATAACCATATTAAATGTCTCAACCTCCTCAACCCTCGAAACTGCCTTATTTCACTAAGTATAAATAAAGGCCTTGGGGAGGGTATTAATCAATCATACTTGAAGAGCAAAGTTATGCTGGTGGTGTCTATTCAGAAGTCTTTGGAGCAGCAGAACTCAGAATCCTTTGGTTGTAGAGGAGTCCTTGTCTCAGGCGTTGGGTTGTAATCTTAACTCATTCACTATTGTTAATAAAGATAATCCTTCTTCCAAATGTGTTTTGAATGTCTTTCATGTATCATGGTTTGATGAATATTTATGATTAAGCACTCTATATCTTGTTTATCTAACCTGCCCTATATACATTTATAAGCTTGCACTTGGAGGATTTACTCTTTACAGGTGAAGGAGAAACATCCCTAAAAGATTTGGAGGATAAGCAGAGCGGAAGAGGACAAAGCTAGGATCAACCGTCGTGAATCGGGTGAGTCTATCCTATCTTCTTGTTTCCTTTCTGTACTCTAAAGTTGATTGCCTGCAAGTTTTAAGAGTATATTGGTAACCCCAGACCTTCGGTTATAAGGTTTTTATTCCTGTACAACAATGGGTCACTCTTATAATATGATATTATATCCAGAATATCACTGGTATTACTGATATGCACACCAACAACATCATTATAGATAGAGAAATCAAATTCCTCTACTATTTTTGAAATAGTTACCGGTAACTTACGCACAAAATTTAAAGAATTAATGGAGAATTTTTGCAAAGAATAGGAAGAGTGTTTTTATTCACAAACAGAGATTTGAATGTCTTCTTATGGATCAACCATGTGAGGAGATGATATATTAGAGATCTCATACACTTCTGGAGCAGCAGGAGAAGGAGTCACTTCAAGGAGACTTTCTTCCTTTCGAATTGACTGTAGGGAAAAATTTGCTTCTTCTTCATCTTCAACAATTTGCTTTTTTATAGGAGAGGGCATGAAATCATCATGCTGGATTTTATCTGAACCTCTCTCAACATCTAGGATTTTAGAGCCATCTCCCATTTTACTGCTAGGTCCTCTTGATAGAGGGAAAGTGATGAAGGATTCCATTGAAGCAACCATGTGGTTGGATGCTCTGGAATCTATCACATAAGCCTTCGACGGAGAGAGGCCTGCATGCAAGCATATATTATCTTCTTCAGTATGCTCTTCATCATTTGACATCATTGCTCTTTGTGGAAGGGCAATATTGTTTTGAACACATAGAGCTTTCATCTGGCCGAGGGTCTTCTTCATGCACGATTCTTCTCGATGAAAACCACTCATACAGTAGGGACACATTTTCTTTTTCCTCTTAGAGCTGGAGGCCCTTTTGGAAGTTTGCTAATTCGAATCAGCTGCTTTTTGCTCCTTCTTATTTGATTTCCCCTTTGCTTGTGCTTTGGAAAAGTCAATAACTAGGAAATATTGATCTTTGGAGGTCTTGATGACTCCCATTCGGATCAATTTGTCTTGCTCCTTGATTAAGGACTTGGAAAAAGAATCTAATGAAGGAATTTTCCAATCAAGAAATATTTCCCGCTTGGAATGAAATATGGAAACAAATATAGAATACTTAGGGACTAGTTTGCTGAGTATGGAAAGGACATTCTACTCATCCTTCCACTCTATTCTGCACTGTCTACATTGAAGTACTAGAGACTTGAATTTAGTAAAGAATTGCTCAATAGTCTCGAAATTGCTGGGATGTAAAGATACCAACTCATTCTCCAGAATGTATCCCCAAAGCTCATCTTGTTTGTTAAATAAGCTATGAAGCTTCTCCCAGGATTCTCTAGGAGTCCACAACCCTTCTAGGTGGAAGAGGATATCTATGGATATATAAGTACATAAGTACCCGAATGCTTAATCACAATGGTTCAGAAAATTGTTCGGCTCAACCAGTTGATGAGGTTCAACCTCCCATCCATGAATGATCATGTGGTAGCCATGCTTGCGCAAGGAAAACTGCATATCAACCTTCCAATCAAGATAATTGGAAGTTGTGAGGATCCATGGATTAGGAGTATCTGAACTCATAATTGCTCTGGCTAGAAGACTTGCAAAGCTTCACACAAGCTATGTAGCACCTGTCAATTTCACTGCAAAAACACTAAAATATATGAACTGTTAGAATCATGCTTTTCCTCACATGGGAGAAACAAGCATGAAACCTTGCCCGAGAAGGCTCTGATACCATATTAGAATTTGAATGCCATTTAGATCTTCAAGCAGATAGTTCTAATAATGTTTGTAGCAAAAGAATGGAGAATGAAGATACAAACTGAACAAAACAAACCACACAGGAATCATACAAGTATTACTCAGGAATTTATAGTATCATTCACAATAATAAACCCAATGTACAATAGGTTACAAATAGGAAGAATTCGAATGCATTAGATATAAATTCGAATCTACCAAGTGGATCTGACTGTATCTAACTGAATCTCTAACTCATGGTCTCTCAATCAATATTGGAGTCCAACAGATCAACTCCCTAATGTCAAATAACTCAATCAATCAGTGTAAGCTAGTTAACTCAATGCAACTGAGTGTGTTAGGTAGGAAAAATGCAGTCATGCATTAGCCATGCATTACTAGTGCTAGCTAACTGATTGTGAAGTAACTGACAAGGTCTGAGTCCAAAGATCAACTCCTTGATGTCCAACAACTCAATAAATCAGTTATAGCTAGTTAACTCAGTACAACTGAGTGTGGTAGGTAGGAAAAGCGCTCCTCCCCATGCAACCATGCATTGCTAGCGCTAGCTAACTGATTGTGAAGTAACTGAATGTAACTAGGGGCTAACTAAGACTAACTAGTTCCAAGTCCACCTAACTAATGGAGGTTGGTGTCGGGACTCCCAGTTGCTCCTAAAATGTAGGGATTGGTCTAGGAGGTGCCCAAACTGATGCATGCACATGCACTAAGTGGAAATTAACCTCTAGTAGTGTTCCCCACACTCTAGTAACTGATATAGGTGGCCCCATTAGGCCAAGTGGACCCAATGGTACTAATGGACCCAAATAATGAATTAAGGTTCCTAAGTTAGGCAAATATAATCTAATAGACAATATGGTCAAGGGAGGATTAATAATCCTAACAAATTGATGGGTGCACATGTACAATAAACTAATATGTTTTTCCCTTTTAATAAAAAGATAAAAATATGATTTTACTTAAAATAATAATCTATATTAGTTGAGATGGTATAAAAACCTCAACTATTGGTCCACAAATTGTACATGAACACTGGTCTTCATCACAACTACAATTTCACATTCTATGATTCCATTTTTGAAAGGCTCAAATACTATGCATTCAAAATCTGTCTTAGTTGAGATAACCTATAAAAAACTCAACCATTGATGCACAAATTACATGTACAATATTTGAATCACAATTGCAATTTGACCTTCTATGACTTCATTTGTGAAAGGACCAAAGCCTGTGCATTTAAATATAATAAGAAATACAACATATCCATTAATTTCTCATGGCCCTTCATTGTAGTTAATGCAACAAGATACACATTTTCCTCGTTTTCCTTTAAATGTGTGATATGTATCTATGAAGAATGTAGTCCATTTGGTACTTGTCATGTCTAATGATGTATGAACATTATTCTCTAATTTCTTGCAAAAAATTATAAAAATATAAAAATAAAAACTTGATGTGAAAGTAACATTTTGATGATCTCATTAATTAAATTTGTACAAGTAACATGTATAAATTCGATTCATTATGCATATGCATATACATGCAACTTATCAACAAAGCTAGAATTCATGTATCCTATTTTAAGTCTAATATCTAGTATAGCATCTAGATATACTAGATATTTCAATGGTAGTTTGATTAAGTCTAAGAACATCCATTATATTCATTATATCTATTTCATGGAACCAATTATTGAGTTCATTCTTCACATCTCAAATTTTAAAACAATGAACTAGATGACTAATAATTTAGCAACCATGTAACATCCCCGACCCTTCGACCGGTGAAGAGGACGCTACCATGGCCTTAACCAACCGGGAAACCAGCCCCATGAACATGTGCATTCAGAAAATGTTGAAACAAAATGCATTGAAGTAGAACATAGACAAATACAATTATTTATCATACACAGCGGAAGCAACATACGCTCATACAATCATTCAACATGTTCACCATATTCATTAACCGTAAAATGATTGTAGGAGTAAAATAGACAAGATTACTTATCTTATGACGAACTCGTTCCGCAACTAGCTACGTCGCTGCAACGTTCCACCCAACCATAGGCTAGCATGCTCCTAAATCTCTCGGCAATGCTGCCACCCCCGAGCTGGGCATGATTCCCCAAGGAATAAGGAACAAGCAGGCTTACACATAGCCAAGGGTACACAAAACACAGCCAAGCCAGCACAGTTGGGTTTATCAGGCCATCAACAAGACAGCCAAGCCAACATGGTCAGGTTTATCAGGCCATCAAGGAGCTGGGAAAGGCTAAATGCTAAGCTGGTGAACCCATTACAGAGCTAGGAACACCTACACCAGAACTAGCCTGACTTCTAAGACACCCACACACACCCAACACAAGGAATCAGTCCCTTCTCTGCTACACAGTCCCTTAGGCCTTGACTTTTCTTCCAGTGCTATTCAGGGGGTGTGGAGAAGAAAGATAGCCCTCTATCCCTGTCTGTGTGGTTTCCAACACACCAGGTTTATCAAGCAACCCAAGCCCCCATCCCTGCTCCCAACACAGTCCGAAGACCAACCGTTGCACGCATGCAATCAATCAGCAGTTACAGCTTAGACAGGGAAACGAATCCTGGGTCGTTCTTGGCCCTATCGTGGCCAAAATGACTTCCAAGCAACTTACAATAGTCTCCAACGTATCAGCAACATAGTTCACAATGTGGGGAAACAACAGTCCGTCCTGGACAACGAAGCCACCGGGGGAAGACTTACACAGACCACACTAGGGAAGAAGATACAGACTCTCAACCTGTGCATGAGGAAATTTTACACTAGACCCCCAGAATGCAGATGGAAATCATGCTAGATACCACTCTGTGGAAAACGTGAAGGACATCCAAAAAATGGCTCCCCCTTCTTGGTTGCGTGAGACAAAACCGAAAAAGAAGCTTGTACGTGGGAACAATTCAGACTCCTTCCCCTGCATGAGGATGAACAGACAATGGAGAAGATGTGTAGTAGTGGAGAGAGTGGAGAGTCTGCTGGAGT